>PVKU01000053.1:40252-265042 GCA_004027475.1 Anoura caudifer | reverse complement strand
AAAGAAAAACTTTTACTACAAATGCTCCAACAAGAGGCAGACAGACAGAGAACACTTGTGGAGAATTCCTAGCTTGAAAATCTGTAGCAATTTCAGATGTACGTAGCCGTGGCTCAAGTTACGGCAGGCTAAATCAGTGGTCTGTTATTAAGTTCATGCAGCAGTCAGAATATTCTGCAGGGAGATGGCACGTATTATTAAGAGTTAAAGCAATCCTTCCTGATGTCTACACTAAAATTCACTTCATATCCAAGAGGCCCATTTCTTAGGGTAGCCACTTTGTGAGAACCAATGAATGTGTCTCCAAGGCATGATGGAACCCAACTCTAGCCATTACTTACATTCAGAATATTATTTGGGTGGGTAACTTTACCCACCCAATCTCTATTTCTCACTTACTTTCTTACTAACACAATCCCAGTTTATTGAGTGTGGCAATTGCCCAGCTAAAAATCTGCTTTTTCAACCCTTCCTTGTTGCGAAAGTTTCCCATGTGAAACAATTCTGACCAATGAATTTGCTAGGAAGCTTTTGGTTGGTGCTTTCAAGAAATCATTTAAAATGGGACAAACTTGGCTGGCATTTTCTCTAAGCCTTTTGTCTTTTCCAGTCTCATTTATTTCTGGAAAACAGATTCAATGAAGAAGCAGAGTAGGTTCCATCTTGTGATTGACAATGAGTTTACAAATGCATGATTGGATGGCTGAGCACCATGGTGGAAGGAGTCAGATTCCTGGTGGTACTCATTACAGTACTGGGCTAACCTAACACCTTCTGAACTTCTCACTACCTGGTAAAGTAATGCCTACCTTCTATAAACCACCGGTATTTCAGTTTTCCCTTTAATGCAGCTAAATTAAATTCTTACCTGATACTGTATCCTTACGGCAAAAATCTGAGCAAATAATGTAACAAAATGTAAACTTTAAATTTCTTCAAAGTTGTTTATTTTCTTTTGAAAAATTCATGTACTTTATACTTATACTATATTTTTTCATAAAATAAACTTAAAATCAAATTGATGATCATGGTAATGTTATGACATTTATCCTCTTGTCTTCTGATAGCACATCATGTCACAGTATATTCAATAGGGACAA
Organism: Anoura caudifer; assembly: GCA_004027475.1. NCBI lineage: Eukaryota > Metazoa > Chordata > Mammalia > Chiroptera > Phyllostomidae > Anoura > Anoura caudifer. Next base: position 263,942 of record PVKU01000053.1, on the reverse strand, counting down.
TAAACATTGGAATTAAATTCTGAGAACATCTTGTGGTGAGAAGTAAATCAGATGAGAAGAGGAAGCTAAATCACCTAACATCGTAGCTGGCATATAGTAAATACTTCATTTTTACACCATTATATTTTACATGAAGCATTATACATATATTAACATATGGCATTTTAACATCATTTTCTACATGTTAATATATGTAATATATTAAAATAATCATTAATAATCATTCAACAATACACTTTGTTCTAGGCACTGTTTTTTGAGTAAGTGAATGCAGTTGTGAACAAGTTGTCTTGAGAAAGTTACAGTCTAATATGCTACAGAGAATATACCTTTGAATCTGTAATACATTAAGAGTACTCATCAAAGAATTTGAATTGCAATGCAAATTGACTGTTATAAATGTAGGTAAATTGGAAAAGACATCCTTTATACTTCTTTTGCAAGGGATCATTTACCCAGAATGCCAAGACCTCGCCACATTCCTCACCTCAGACAACAGCACAGGTGAGAATCTGAGTGTAAGTGGCACCTAAAGCAGGTCTCCAGCATGCCTGGTAGACGTCATCACAGATAGCCGCCCTAAGAAGTGGACCTTCCAGAAATGAAATGATTTACAGTCCAGGAATTCAGATCCCAAGGTTCTCATGCCATCTGAACAGTGTAGCCACAGTTTTTAGCACATTTCCCAAGCTTTTTCTGAAAAATAAAAATAGAATCTTACTAGTACCTAATGTCAGTGAGACACTGAGGAGCTCTTTTTCCAGCACCATGACCTCCAAAGTTCAGGAGGAGGATGTTTCATCATTCCAAATCTCTGATATGAGCAGAATTCCACTGTCCACCGATAACTAGACATGTAGCATGAGCCAAAAGTGTTGTTTGTTTGTTTGTTTACTATAAACCATGTGGTTTCAGTGGTTATTCGTTAATGCAGCATCACCTGGCTTTACTTTATCTGATACTGCCATGGACATTACATCAGATCATCCATCCTTACATCTCTGCTCTTCTCACTCTCTATGGTCAAATCTTCCTCAAATCATTCTAATCGCATGTTCAAGTTACATCTTTAATCTGTCCTCTGCTTAGACCAGACCACGACTATATTATGCCTGATTCTCTGCTAATCTCCTAAGGCAGGGGTGTCAAACTCATTTTCACCCCTCCAGGTTGCTTTCAAAGGGCCAAATGTAATTTCAACTCCTTAACAGTTAAGGAGTAGTTACATTTACACAGTCCTAAAATTATTTTGGCCCTTTGAAGGCAAACACGAGGCTGATGTGGCCCCAGATGAAAATGAGTTTGATGCCCTTGTCTTAACGCTCCTTTTAGCTACCCTGTGACTCTTAAAACTATTCTCTGCATTTAGTAATGAAAAGATTAATTATTTCTGTAAAACATTTTATTTATTTACTTTTAGAATGAGAGGAAAAGAAGGAGAAAGGGAGGATGTGAAACATCCATGTGTGGTTGCCTCATGCACCCCCTACTGGAATCTGGCCTGCAACCCAGGCCTGTACCCTAACTGGAAATCTAACAGGAGACCCTTTGGTTTGCAGGCCTGTCCTCAATCCACTGAGCTGCACCAGCCAGGGTGAGAAGATTAATTCTTAGGAAATTAATCAGCCTGTCACTCACACTGTTGGTGTAAAATCAAAATTTTCTACAGGGGTTATGAGGTCATTATGCAGGCTCACCCTGTCCACTCTGCCTAATTTTACTGTCATCCAGTTACATTATTGATCATTTAGTTCATATAAAATATCAATTTTTTCTAACTCAAGCCCATTGCTTAAATTCTTCCACCTTCTTAAATCTTCTCCTGGGCTGTTTGTTCTCCACAAGATCAGAAGCCTGGATGGCGAGGACTGTGCCCCTTTTGCTAACTTTATAATCCCGGTTGACTGCAACTGGCTGTCACATTGTAGGCGTTAATGCATTTCTATTGAATATAAGACTGAAGGATGCAATAAACAACGGAATTCTATAAATCCTTCCGAAGTTTTGAAAAGTAACTTTTACATTCATGAGGAAATGGAAATGGAAATGGGGCACATGAAATCAAAAAGTGCCTCCAAGTAGGAACATGTGGGGGGGGGGCAAAAGTAAGTTTACAGTTGTGAGTACGTGCAATAGTGTTTGTTCTTGTATTATTATTTATTAATTATTATATTACTTTCCATAAAAACAATTGTAAACCTACATTTGCCACACCCTATGTACTATATAGAGTATTTCATACCTTTTGAATTGTAGTTAGAGCCAGGAATAGCTAAATTTAAAAGATCAAGGTAAGAGAAAAGGCCTGTTCTGTTCAGAGATATCCTCTAAACTCGTGAATGTTAAAATTGATCATGTAAATCTATAATTATCAACCCAGATTCAATGTCTATTTTGACAAAGCTTGATATCCTTCTCTATCAAACAGAGGGCAAGTTCCATTTGTAGGGCTTTGTAAGTCCCCTAGCTGCCAAAATACAGAGATTGTCTATATTTCAACCCTAGAAAAGATATAACATATAACTAACATACAAAGAAAAATAATCTAGGATGTTCCATAAAGGAAGAAAGTAATCTTATACCTTTGATTTAGACTTGATATGCTAAGAAACAAAAACAAACAAAAAGAGCCAATGTAACCAAATATATAAGAATATTTAAAAGATGTTAAAAGCCATTTGACAATGAATTTATATAGTATGTGAGGAGTCACAAAATTGTCATATGGAAAAAAAAAGCATTAATTCTTTTATGTTCACTGGAGCTGCTGAAATGGAAATAGACTTTTTATTGAATATCCTTTTCTGATTAAAATAAAGGTGGTTTAGAGGCCATGAAGTTTAATTAAAAATGGCACTGGATGGAAAGTCAAGAGAGCTAGCTATAATCACAGCTCAGTGTTAAACACATGATCTTAAGAAAGGTACTTTCTCTAGATCTTGGTATACTCACCAGAAAATGAAGATAATAATATCTATAGTACAAGTCTGCAGTGAAAATAGAATCAGATAAAATATGTAGAAGTTTCTAGCAGAGGACTCAGCTTAAAGAAAATATTTCAAAACCGTTCCTTTCTTTCACTTCAGTGGTTTAGTGCTGTGAATGATGGGATGTGGTAATTTTTTTAGATATCATATATATTGGCAAGCTGCACTGGAGAGTATGCTCTGACCTCCAACAGCTATAGCACCGGACGAAGAAAACAGTTCGAGGGAGAGTTATAAATCTGGCTCCTGAGGAGCGGTAACCAGCTGCCACTGCTCGTTGTAAAAGAGGTCATGATGAATTCAACTGCATTCGGGCAAGTGTTTGTATATAAGGCAGTTGCATCAAGTAAATTGGGCAAGGTGGCCAGGAATTCCAGGCAATAATCAAGGTCACGAGTCTTAGGACTATGATTCCAGGTAATCAGTGCATTCAGAAGAGAACAGAGCTAGTGCCTGAGAAGCTGGTGAAAATATTTCCTCATTTTTTTTTTTCTTTTTGCTGCTCAGATTGTTTGGTCTCTGTGAATCTATTTTCATGTTTACTGATTTATTCTTCTCCCAATTCTTATCTATTAGTGAGCCCCTTTAGCAAAATATCTTTATTTGATTTTTGGACTTTTGAACTCCAGAATTTTCTTTTGGTTCATTTTTTAATTTCTATTTTTAATTGATATTTTCTAATAGATGAGACATTATCATCATACCTGCTCCTAATGCTTTAAGCATCACTCCGTTTAGTTATTTGAACATATTTATAATAGCTACTTTTTCTGCTAAATACATTTGACCTCTCTTAAAGACACCTTTGGTTGCCTGCTTTTTAAAAAAAAATCCTGAATATGGGTTATACCTTTTAAAGCAAATATATGGTTTATTTGCTTGTCTCATAACTTGTAATCTTTTTATTTAAAACTGGATATTTTGATAATACACATATATTATAGCAACTCTGATACTATCACTGCCTCCAAGTTCTGTCATGGTTTGCTAGTCTACTTATTCATTTATTTTTTTAATTACTTACCTGAACTGGTTCAATGAAGACTACTTTCCCCCATATGTGCAGTCTCTGATACTGCTTCTCAGGGACTGCAGGCCCGGTGATGTACGCAGTTACCCTGACTTACGGTGACCCTACTGGCAGGCACGCAGGTTCCCTTTTTTCTCTCTTTGCATGAACTCCCTGTTAAGCCCTGGCTTGGTTTGCCTGGGTTGGTTATCAGACCCAGCAGTTAGCTTCTGTTCATTTCTAGCTCTTTTCTCTGTAGGTTTTGACAACACCCCCATAAATAAATTACTGTGAAGTATGACCTTATTCTATCTGAACAGAAATGTTCTGACTCCTGTTTTCAATAGTATTTGAGGCCAAATCTTAAGTCTATCTCCAACTCCAAGAAGGTTCCTTTTAGCTGTTTTATTCCTTTTTTCCCTCAAGATGTTTGCCTTTTCTATCAGAGCTATCAGAGAGCTACAAGCTCCCTTCTAATTGCTTACCACTAAAATTTCCTTTGTGCTTGTTCTACAGTGCCCTTATAAGTGTCCCATATAAAGCGAACCCTGTTAAGGAGAACTGTGGGAATCTTCTTACTGCCTTCCTCCTTTAGGCAGAACACAATGCTATTATTCCAGAGTTGGGTGTAAGGACAGCACTCTGTTTCTCTTACAGAGAAACCCATGGTCAGGAGCAGAGTTCTACACAAAGGTAACCTCTGGTCCTTTCAGCTTTCTTTCCCCTGCCATGGAATCTTTGCTATACACATGAACTTGGAGGAGAATGATTAGGGCCCAGCATTTTCAGCCTAACTAGCCTGGTATAGAGCTTCTTTCCTATGTGAGGGTACTGGATGATGAGAGAGAATCTTTAATCTCTCTGCTATTTTTAGTAGAATGGAGCTTCAGCAACATTCAGCTGGTGGAGACAGATAAGAAATGCTGGTGCCTGCTCCTCCCGGGGAAATACCATAACCCTGGACTTGGAGCTATGGTGAAGGAGAACTCCATCTTTCTAGCTCAGTGTGCCTGTAGTAGAGCATCCATCACTGTGACCTGGGAAGGGGGAGGGAACAAGTCATGGCTCAAATGTTACTGACTCTGTTCTTATCAAGGTTTAGTAGATTTTCTTGGGTAGCTGTTTCTTCATTTGCTCTATGACTTTAGAACAACCTCCAGAGATTTGAAATTGTTTAAATACTTTCCACAAGTTATTGTTTACTGAGGAGAGGGTCCTGATTACAAAGCTCCTGACATTACTAATCTAAAAATTTTCTTGACCTAGTATTATTTTTGTATAGATGTAACACTATTTATAGCATCCTTACATTTAAGTACTTTTTGTCTCTGATTACTTTACAAAATATTTTTTTATCACAGAGCACATGTCATAATTTGTAATCACTTCATATTGGGTTGCCATCTCTTCCATGAGTGCCAGTTGGGAATTGAGACATAAGTTTTATTTTCTGCTTTATTTCCATCCTTAATTGAGGTTTCATCCACAGTGTTGGCCCACAGTAAATGTGGACATACAGACTAGAGACCCAAAACAGAATTTTAATTTCTAGCCCTATTTTCAATATTTTTCTAGCTCATTGCAACCACCTAAGAAGTGTTTCCCTATCTCTCCTAACTTTATGGTGAAAAAACAAGTCTCATTTCATCAACCTGCATCCTCAATACTATGGTTTTACTTTTTTTGTTCTATTTAAAAATAAAAAGCTACATGTTAAATCCACAAACTCTGGATTTTAAACCTGCAGTGCCTTTCTCTTTCAAAAATCACAACTGTTACAAGTCACAGGTGTTTATACTGTCGATAAATTGCCTTTTCAGCAAGTTTTCAATAATAGAAAAATAATAATGTGGCTGTTTATTCCTGCCTACCTTTAAGGGCAAGGCATATAGAAAGCAATCACTACTGCCCAGCCTTTGGGAGTAAGGAAGGCAATGGGCCACAAAGAAACTTGGACAAAGGAATGTCAATTGACATTTCAAAATATCCTCTTGCTATTACTTTAGAATTATTCAACAAATAATTTTTATTTGGGGGAAGAGAACTGTGGAATGAGAGAGTGGAGAGAGGGTGGCTACTGGTAAAATCTCAGTTGGTTCCTTTTTTTCTATTAAAACAATGTAATTTAGAAGAGAAAGAAGAATAAAAGAATGTGCTACTTTACTTACATGTGTTTTCTTTTAAACTCTTTTCAGAGTTTCCATTCCTGTATGAGGTGTCTAAAGCTCCCTAAATGTCTCTGACATGCTACGTTCATCTTTTGTGCATTCATAGAACATTATGGTGTTGCCCTCTTTGTATAAGGCCTTATTCTCTGCTTTTTCTGCATGACCTCTACTTGATTGCTTCATGCCACATTTTAATTTTTTTAATATTTTATTTATTCATTTTCAGAGAGAGGGGAAGGGAGGGAGAAAGGGAGGGAGAGAAACATCAATGTGTGGTTGCCTCTTGCATGCCCCCTACTGGGGACCTGGCCTACAACCCAGGCATGTGCCCTGACAGGGAATTGAACCAGAAACCCTTTGGTTCATAGCCCGTGCTCAATCCACTGAGCTACACCAGCCAGGTCTTCATGCCACATTTTTTAGTATGTTTGAAAGTCAGCACCACCCAGGCAAAAGGCCACTTTTCACTGTAAAAGAAGCAAGGATTTAATTTTAAATGATTTAATGATTTTATTTTTGTTTATTAAGAATGAAAGGGAATTTTTTAAAAAAATATATAATAAAATGAAAAAGCTGCCAAAATTGTTAATCATCTCTTCTCAAGATCAAAATACCCAGCAGCTCAAAAATCAAGAGGAAAGCTTGAGGATTCTTAAATCTGTTGTGGTAGGGTAATATTTTTATATTTCCTGAAATTTCCAATTTTATTTTATTTTTTCTTTACTCAGTCATTCCTTTCTCTGATTGGTGAATCAAGGAAGGGATTTAAGAATAGAAATTGGGGTCAAGGGGTTGTCTCTTTTCAACTTTTGATTTTCAAAAACCTGGGTTCTTAATGAAATAGTAAGGGTTCAAAGCATACACAAAATATTTTGGAGCATGCTTTATTAAGAACAAAACTTTCTTGCTTTCCCCTCTAAGAAAAACAAGAGATAGAGAATAATTCAACATTATTGAGTCTCATAGAACAAATCTCTGCCATCTTCATGGGCTGATTACTGGAGAGGTGGGACAGAGGTACAGAAAATCCCCAAATAGGATGCCCAGGCAGATCCTACAAAGATAACAGGTTCCAATAATAAAGATGCTTTGTTTTGTCCATCACTTCTAGCTCTTCATCGGATGTCCTATACCCTACTATTATGTTGTAGGAGCAACAGGATTATTTCCATGTGCTCAAGGGTGGAAATCAAGGGTGTATAGAAAGGAAGAGAGCTACCAGGCATAAATGGACCATGTATGTGGGATTAAGTTATATGATTTTGATAATCTGTGTGGTCCAATGACTGACACTAAAACAGGACTCTGGGTATGTCTACAGACCATCAGTGTGGGCAGTAGACACAAAAGTCCAGATGCCTGTGGCTTTGCATATTGGCTTCATTGTCCAATAAGACTGCTCAAACTTGAGCTATCATACTTCCTAGCCAGTAGGAAAAAAGTTTACCTTCTTTGTTAAGTTCCTCATACAGCATTTTCTTGTATCTCATTGGCCAAAACAGCCACATTAGACACAGGCAAGGAAACAGAGTTTAGATGGGTGGCAATGTGTCTAGTCATTCAGGTGAGAGGATTGAGAAGTACAAATAGGTAGTTACAGAACAGCCATTGGGATGTAATGTACAGTATAGGAAATGGACTTATACACATGACCCATGGGCATGAACAATGGTGTGGGGATTGCCAGAGGCAATGGGGGGAAGCTGGGTGGAGAGAGGGAGGGAGTGGAGGAAAATTGGGACAATGGTAATAGCATAATCAATAAAATATAATTAAAAATTAGGATTCTTATTCAGGATTCATATTAAGGAGTTCTCTTTCTGTGAGACTCTCTCCTCTCTAATAGTCATTTCTAGAAACTCTAACCATCTTTTCTGCAGGCACTCAACATCAGGTACTATCCCAGGCTCTGCTGGGGTTCTTTCTCCCTGCATTACAACCTAGATGTTTTCTCAAGTCAGTAAGCTGAGGCAATGTAGGACTCACCTTGGCTGTTCCCCATCTTGAATAATCATTTTCCTTTGTTGCCTGATATCCAAAGTCTCAAAAAGTTTTGTCTTCTCTGGTAGTAGGCATTCCATACCCTGTTTACTTTTTCCTATATTCATTTTTATATTCATATCTGTCATCTACATGGTAGATACTTTTCTAAGTATTTTGGTGTTTTTGTAATTTACCAGGATATAAGTGAAGTTGGCATATATACATTATTTCCTGCCAGAGATAAAAGTGCTTTTAATAGTCCCATCTCTAATTATGCCTTCCCACCCACAGAACTGGAGCCTGGGGAAGATGGGGATTAGTTTAAGAAGAGAGTGTGTCTGGAGTGAAAGTGGAGACCCAGGAAAGCACTAGGCAATATTCTGAGCAACACTGTATTGTAGAAATGACCAAAAGCCAACGTGCTTGATAAGCAGATTAGATTGGAGTATTGATAGGATAACACGCCTGTAGACATTTGCCTTTTCTAAATTGGCAAAGTTTTTGTGTAATGTTTAGGAATTAACACATTATGATAGAAAAGGACTGAATTTAAGGGATTGACAGTCACATAATTCATGTCTGGTCTCAGTTATGAACGGCTTCACTTTCTGGCAGAAAATATTTCCAAGGTAGGTAATCTTCCACCTCTAAACCTCAGTTTCTGTTTTTTACATACAAGAGGGGATAGGATTTTTCCTTGCTAAATTTCTGTGTCTTAGTGAGAGGTTTTCTGGTTTAGGTGAATGAAATTAAAGTTTCTACTGACATCAGAGAGCCACATTTTATTAATACTTGAGCTTTCCCTTCTCCTAGTCCTTGCAATTCTGCTTACAATGGATTTTCCATATAAAACTTCCATTTTAACCTCCAGGGTTTGTGCACCGTAGAGAATCAAAAGTATTACATTTTGGTGAATATTTGGTATGTTGTACTTTCTTTCCTCTTACAACTCAAATATTTTGCTAATACCAAAAATAAAGTGTCGTATAATAGAATTAGTGCCACAATTGATATGCAGGAGATTTCAGGATATGAATGGAGTTGTTTATAATGACTGGATATTTTCTGTTGAAAATTATTCTTTATAAATTTGGGGGGGATATACGCTTCAGTTTTCAGTCTTAAGGGTATACAACGGTTTTGTAGATATGAATTATATTACTTCTATATTGTTTCTAATGCATTTTACAGAAGCACAATGTCTTCATACCACTAAACAACATCTACTTGCAAGTGAAGAGGGAACAAAAGCTCATAAAACTGCAATAAAATATTTATTTGTCTTCAGCAATAGGATTAATTTTATCACCTTAGATTTATGACCCTAGAATCTCATTGCTGGATATTTAATATATCAAAAAAGCAGAACAAGGAGCTTGTATTAAGAAATGTGTTGTGAAACTTGTGATTTACCAAAGAGAACAATTTTTTTTTTCCATAGGACTTAATATAACAACAGTGAAATTGAATTAGCTTGGCATAAAGTTTAATTGCCTAACCCAAAAAAGGATACTGTTATTGCATTACTGTTTATGTACAACATATATTGGACTTGTGGGTCATCACCCCCTACACTCTCAGACTGACTGAGGAGGCTAATAATGGCAATACGATTGTAATGTCAGTGTCTGGGAGTCTTCCTGTTGATTGCTTCTTTCTATTATAAAACGAGGAAACATTCACTGTAATGACTTTTCCAAAATGGAAAGCAGGGGTTTACAATTTGCTTCCTCCCCCAATGTAAATCTTTGTTGAATGCCTTTCTCTTCAGGAATTCCATAGCTCTTCAGTGCTACAGTGCCTTGAGATAGTATACCTTAGTGACATTCGCTGTAGGCATCTGGGAGCGTTTTTCATGACGGAAATAGCCTGAGAGCAGAAAGTCATAAAAGAACATAGTAAATCTACAACCTTCAGATTCTCTCTATTTTGAATTGTGGCTATAGCTATGAATGGCTATCTTTCTGCTCACATTTTCTTTTTTTTCTTTTTGTATCTTTTGAGATCCTGTAAGAATTAAGTACACACTTAAGAAAAAACACAGTCTCTTGAGATTATAGTCTGGAAGCTAGACATCTTCACGTTCAAAAAGGTTAGAGGAATATGGTCGGGCAGGGGCAGAGCAACTTCAGTCCCCATAATTCAGCTAGTGTGGAATTTGAGAATAGAGCCACTAAATCCATCATGTAACTATAGAGTTTACAACCAGAGACCATCTCAGTTCTCATCCATAAAGCTTATAACAGCTAACCTTTGGGGGATTGCTTCGTGAATTTCCAATCAAGAAGGACAGTCCCCAGAGGGTGGCTGAGTCTGAATCATTGTTATAGAATGTAATTGAGTAAGTGAAAACACCTACCGTGGAGAGGAAAAAGCCAACAATTTCCTTTTAGTTTGATTTGAATGAGAAAAAAACAACCCTGGATTTGTTCTCTCTCTTTTATCCTATTTCCCAGGGTTTTGATAATTCATGTTTTTAGAGTATATAATTAAGAACAGCACTTGCTTTTCTTAACACATCTGATTTGCTCTCATCCCATTTCATGGTTTTGGTATTAGGAACACATGCAAATTGATGGAGTCTACAAGAAGCCAGCATTTTCAAGCCTTTGGGCTAAGTCCTATCCAGTGTTTTTATTTTCACACCCTTCCCTATTTATTGACGTTCTAGCCAAGAAAGATACTAAAGATAAGACAAAATACAATTCTGACTCATTGACAACTAGCCACCAGACTTCTATCTGTAAATCTTGCTGAAAATGATTCATCCAAAACCAGTGATGAAATTTTTGTCTGGAAAATTTCACTGAGAAGTTTACAAAAAAAAAAAAAAAGATTAAGTACATAAAATCTCCACAAGTTTATGGCAGAAAATTAAGTTATCAATTAACCTCAAGGTAATATGGTTACATGAGTGTTAGTGTCTATCTTCCTCTCAAAAACTTAATACTGTATTATTTATGAAGGGTACAATATTCAAAGAAAATAAGAAACCCTGTATCCTTTTTATGAGAATAACAAATGTGAAAATATGCAGTTGGTAGAAATTCAAGAGATGTTGAAAGGAATACAGTACTAATGAAAAATGGATATTTTTTACAGTCCTGGCAATATCAAGAATGCAGAAATAAATTAATTAATAATCATTTAGTATTTTTTCTCAACACTTACAAAACCCTTGTCAAAAGTTGGTTATATACTGAGCTACATGAACCTCCAAAACCTTGCAAAAGGCAGCCAGCATAAAGGATACATTCTCTGACCATAATACAAGAAGAAAATAATAACAAAGTAAAGTGAATAATACTCAATAACTTGACCCTCTATTGGGTTTTGCAGGATTGTGTTATAACTCTCCCTTTTATTTCTTTAGAAGTATTTTCTTTCATATTGTTTCAGAGAATTTCTTAATCTAAAGCTGCTCTTTATGGCCATTTCGCAGACATCATTCAGTACTTTTCCATGGGGTTAATAATGTCTGTACCGTGATTCTTTCTGACCACTGTGTATCCAAACAGCTCTAGTTCTGGAGGCACAACACAATGAGTGAGATTCCTGAGCCTATCACACTTGCATTGAATGGCATGTGCCATTGCTAGTACGAAAATGTCACTTAATTGTATTTCCTTATTTGTTTTTATCCATATCCCTATTTCAAGCCTTTTCATTGTTTTCTAGCATTTAAAAATTAAACTGAGAACTTCCCTAAGTAATTTTTAGAGAAGATATATAAGTTAAATGATATAATGTTAGAAAAATGTCAGCAGTAAGAGCATTACATATCAAAATTTATGAGAGGTTTTTAATGTTGCACTCAGAGAAGAATGAATACCTCAATATGCTTTAAAGATTAAGAAAAAGAGCAAAAATTTTAATTTTAAAGTTTTATTTAAACAGTTACAAAAAGAATATCTGAAATAAAGCAAGGACTGGCAAACTATAGTCCAGGGGCCAATTTCAGCATACCATCTGCACTGATATATAAGGTTTCATTGGAGTGTAGCCATGCTTATTCATTTATGGACTGTCTATGGCTGATACCACACTACAAGGGTAGAGCTGAAAATTGTGACAGAGACTGTTTGGCCTGCAAAGTCAGATAGCCCCTTACTATGTGGCCCTGTATAAAAAAGGTTTGTTAACCCTTAATCTAAAGTATGCAAAGAAAAAAATTAATAAAACTGAACATGTAAACTAGTAATTTGGAAAACCAAAAAGAATGTAATTGGGAGATGTATTAATTGTTGTTTTAGCACATAGAAAACTGTGTGATATTATAATCTTATTTTGTTAGTGTTGTCTCATACTATAAAACAATGAATAAAGAGCATAATAAAATATACAGCCCTGGCTGGTGTAGCTCAGTGGATTGAGCACGGGCCTGCGAACGAAAGGATCCCAGTTCGATTCCCAGTCAGGGCACATGCCTGGGTTGCAGGCCAGTTCCCGGCAGGGGATGCACGAGAGGCAACCATACATTGATATTTCTCTCCCCGTCTCCCTCTCTCCTTCCCTCTCCCTCTAAAGATAAATAAATAAAATGTTAAAAAAATATATATATACAGATAAATATATTGCACTACAGGTGAAAAATTGTAAATAAATATTAGTAAATCTAATTCAGCTGTATATTTGACTATTAGTTTCTTGCAGTCAAATTAAGATTTATTCCAGGGGTATATAAATTACTTACTAAAAGTAAATATGTTAATGTACCTAATTACATCAAATAGTTCAAAGCAGAAAAAGCATGTATTAATCTCAATAGATACAGAAAAACAGTTGATCTTTTTTTACAGTGGCAATATATTCATCTAGAAATAGGAAGGTGTATTCCTATTCCAGTGTTTTTTTTTTTCCCCCACAGCTCTAGGGTAACATCACTGAAGTCAAATAATATAAGAATGCCTTTTATTTTCACAAATATAAGGGGGGAAAGTTTCTAAAAGTTCTAGCCAGTAAAACAGGACATCACTGAAGTCAAATAATATAAGAATGCCTTTTATTTTCACAAATATAAGGGGGGAAAGTTTCTAAAAGTTCTAGCCAGTAAAACAGGACATGAAAAATTTTTAGAAAAGGAAAGTATAAAATTATTATTTTCAATTTATATTATTGTATTCTCTGGGAAAAAGAACCACAAAATCAGGATTATCTGTGCTCTGGTCTTCAGACCCCAGTCAAGTTTCTTCATTCGGCTAAAGGCTCTTGTTCAGTTTTACACGTTGCTTTTACTTGTCATGTCTCTTCATTTCCTTCACTGTGGAGCAGTTCCTCATTTTCGCCTTGTACTGTGTACCTTAATACTTTTAAAAATTATATATCAATTATTTTGTAGAATATTTGTTAATTTGGGTGTGTCTGACATTTTCTCTTATTAGATTCAAATTACAATCTTCAACTGGAATAGTTTGTAATAATTGTTGTATTCTCATTACATCCACAGTTGCATATATTTTTCGTTTGTCCTGTTACTAGTAATATTTACCTTTGATCAACTGATTAAAGTGGTATAGGCCAGGCTATTCCATTCTACAAGTATTACTTTCCCCTTTGTAATTGATAAATACTAAATGAGAAAGTACCCTCATTAGACTTTCTATTTTTTCACTTATATTAGTATGAGTTCATGTTTCTCTATTTTATTCAATGGTTCTAATTTCTTTCATGCTTGTTTTAATGCTCAAATTGTCCCAGATTGGGCAGTGGGAGCCCTTTTCATGGGAGTTCTCTGTCCCTTCGGTGTGCCCCCATCATTTTTTGAACATTACTTTCTGACCCAACAATATAGTCTAGCCTCGTGTTGTACTTTCCCTGCCTCAGCTGTGGGCTCAGACTTCTTATTTAGAGTATATTTGTTCCTTTTAGTAGAATCAAAGCCTGGCTCCTAGGCACCCTCATTACTGTTATGTTACTGTGACTCCCAGTTTCCTTCTCTCGGTGGAAGGAGCTGCATGCATCTTTATGTGTGTATTCACATGCATCATCTCCATCCATTTTATTTCTCTGTAGCTGAAAAGCATGAGCACATCCTGACACCTCCAAGCCAATCTACCACTGCAGGTTTGTACTGATTTCACCCTTTCACTGTTTGTAGCTCCCTTCTCTCATAATGAGATATCCGACCCCCTTTCATTAATTTACTGGTGTGATTAATTTCCTTATATGTAAAAACTCCCCTATTGTTGCCACCATCCCCTCCTCTGCAGACCCTTCTCCACCCCACTAGGGTGCTAACACTCTGCACCTGGCTGCCACCCTCCTCAGTTTGTCTGTACCCTGCTACCCCCACACAGGGATATCCCAACATGCAAAAGCCCCCTTTACCCAGCCTGGGCTCCAACACCCCATGGTGGACAGCTCTCTCACAGTCACTCTCCTCACTACACTGGCACTGCCCTGGCACAGATGTAGTCCCCTTACCCTGCTCAGGTTCTTTCGCCCTGCTCTTCCTTTCTGGGCTCAGATGCCCCGCTTAGGCCACTGTGGCTAACACCCGGACCGTCACTCTACAGAAGATGCCTCCCTTTCTTAATCTCATCAATGTCCTTAAACCTAAATTGTTCAGAAAGAGAAGGGAAAGGGAAGATGAAGAAGAAAATGACACCACATTTTTTGAGAAATGAGTTCAATAAATGAAAATGGAAAAGATATAGAAAAGCACATTTCAATGGTTTTAAGAATTCAATTTGAAAGGTAAGTTATATTGTATAAACAAGCGTACATTTTCCTTACATTAGGGTATAAAAGGTATAAAACCAGAGAGCATACATTCAAAATTATGACAAGTAAAAATCAAGAGTGTATCATACATAATGTTCCAATAATACTGTATAATATTGTCATTATTATAATTACATGAAGCACTCTTACAAATCAATAAAAAATACCCCAGTGATAAAACAGACATAAGTTATGAATAGAATTTTACACATATTAAAAATAACAAACTATCAAAATGTTTAACTTTTCCAGCAATAAAATTTAAAAGTAACAGCAGT
Organism: Anoura caudifer; assembly: GCA_004027475.1. Classification (NCBI taxonomy): domain Eukaryota; kingdom Metazoa; phylum Chordata; class Mammalia; order Chiroptera; family Phyllostomidae; genus Anoura; species Anoura caudifer. The sequence continues at coordinate 248,794 of PVKU01000053.1, read as the reverse complement.
CATAAATCTCTTTTTTCCTTTCAAAATGACATACTGAAATGAGAAACAATTAGAATGGTTGTCGAGTAAGTATAGTCTAATGCACTGCTTACCATTATGTAAATTGGAAAACATTTTTTTGTTTTTTTCATTTGAATTTCTTGGGGTGATATTGGTTAATAAAATTATATAGGTTTCAGGTGTACAGTTCCACAACACATCATCTGTATATTGTATTGTGTGTTCACCACCCCAAGTCAAGTCTCCTTCTGTCACTATTTATCCCCCTTTACCTTCTTCTGCCTCCCCAACCCTGCTTACAGGAAAACATTTTTGAAGGAAAATTTTGTATCGAATACATTAGAAATATATGTAGCCTTTAAACTAGTAACTCTACTGACAGGAATTAACCTTAGCAAGTGATCAGGTATGGACAAAGATTTATGATGGTGTTTATTGCAATGTTATTTAATAAAAGGATAAAAATAATATATGATATGATATATAAACATATACATGTATATGGGGTGGGACAAAAGTAAGCCTACAGTTTGTATGAAAAATTAAATAATTAATACATAATAATACAAGAATAAACTCTGTGTTTTGCATACTCACACCTGTAAACTTACTTTGGCACCACTCTGTATTTAATATAGAAAATTAAAAAAGAACAGCTTTGGTTGACAATAAGAAATTGGTTAAATGACTTATGCTATGTAAGTAGTAGGATATCCATAGTAAAATTAATAAGTTTTGGAAATCATAAAATTATTTTATTACATGAAGAGAGCACAATATAAGATAATAAAATATATTATGATTCTGTGTCTCTTTCTGTATATGTGCATTTTGTGCTCGTGTGTGTGCAGATGAATCTACATGTTGATATGGATATATTTAAGAGAAAATAGACCAACATGTTAACGCTGATTTGCTTATTGTTTATTTCTATTATTTTCTTTACATCTTTGCCTTATTTTCTATCATAAACAGAAATTAGTTTTTGTTAGTTCCTATTACTGGTGTAACAAATTTACCACAAACTTTATTACTTAAAATAAGACAGATTTATTCTTTTATAGTTCTAGAGGTCAAAAGTTCAGAAACAGTTCATTGGCTAAAACCAAGATGTCATCTTCATGACTGGCTCCCTTTAGAGGTTCTGAGGGAATCTGTTTTCTTGACTTTTGTAACTTCTAGTATTTCTTGGCTTGTGGCCACTGGTGTTCCACTATGTTTGAAGAGTGTTACTCAGTCTCTGCCTCCATTATCATATTGCCTTCTTCTCTGACTCTGACACTCCTATGTGCCTTGTATAAGGGCTGTTGTGATTACATTGACCTGGATTATTCGGCCTTTGGGATAATCCATGAGAAGTTTTCTATCTTGAGATCCTTAGTTCCTTCACATCTGCAAAGTCCCTTTTGTCATATCAAGTAGCACTCACAGGTTCCTAGGATTAGGACAGGATGTGGATATGTTTAGGGACCACTATTCAGCCTATGTTAACTAGTCCTTAGTATTATTAAATTATGTATTATTGCAAAGATAAAAACTTCACTATAGCAATCCCTGAGGAGAGCTTGATTTTCTTAAAAGGTCATGGACAATACTATGTATTACTAGAACATACAGGTGAGGAAGAGGGAAATATCTATTCTGAGGAGGTCAACATATACAGTTTTCTGGAGTTCAGTACTGGCATCTATGAAAGTAAGGATAATAGGAATTCATGATTAGGCAGAGAGATTTAGGAATTTTTACCAGTAGCTTCTAAAGTAAGAGCTGCCTTCAAGAAGAAAACCATGAGGACAGTGACTCTCTTCTCCCTTAGCACTGATACCTACATTGATGCCTACTAAATACCTGATGGTATTTTTTATTCATTAATGTACATCCGCTTCCAGGAAAACAATCTGTGGGACAGCTCCTGAAAACTTACTGTATGGCCAGTATGTGCACTGCATATATAAGGATATTCCCTATTCAAAAGTATCAGAATACATTGTTTTGTGGCAAAGATTTATATAGGGTCTGGCACAAATAGTGCCACTTTCAATTACAAAATCTTTTATTACAAAACCATAAGCATGTAATTCTGTAACATAATGACATCACACTCAAGCACACCATATGACATTTTAGATGAAATATTCAAATTAAAACTATAAATTATTACATCCATAGTATTACCTTACTAACCACACTCAAGCAGGCATTACTTTTGCTACCCCATGTATAGTAGTATTTAGAGCAATGATATATATATATATATATATATATATATATATATATATCACCACGGAAAACTGGAAACAACCTCACTGCATAACATTAGAAGAATTAACAAAAACTTATACATCATTATATACAGTAGACTGTTGTACAGGCCTAAAATCATAAATGCTATTATGCAAATCATATGCTATTCATTACATTAGAAAATGCTTGTTATAATAGTAAAGGAAGCAAATTAATTAGATGTCAAATTGCATAGATTATGATCTCAAACATGTTAAAAAATAAAAAAGAAAGTGGGGTGGAGATAGAAATGACATTATAATATATATAGTGGATTTTTTGGGTGATGGAGTTATGAGTAACTATTACTTTTTGGTGTTTCCAAATTTTCCATTGGACATGTCATTTTTTTTTCAATGAGAATAGGAAAATATATTAGATAAGCTTCCCGTAAATATTGACTCGGTTATTAGGCCAAAGTAAGTTTTACTCTCTGGAAAGCTTTCATTTTCCTACTGTACTTTTCTCCATAGGTGAAAAAAAATTATTCCAGCCTTTTGTCAATGGGCATTGGGCAGGAGGGTACACCTGTAAATCCACTGAGTGGCGATGATGATAGTTATCTAGTAAGTGAACCAAAAAGGCTGTGGTCCAATAACTCTGGGTATGCTTTACTATGCAAACTTCCAAACTTGTATCATTAGTGGGAAATATTGCCTTAAAAAAATGGTTAGATCTAAACAGAGAGAAATATGAAACATATGTAAATGAACAACAGAAATGAAAGGATCGTATGTTAAAAGTCCGTTAACATAAAAAGATGTAGTAACAGATATTTCCTTTACCCATACTATGACGATAATGGGTTCCTTAATGCTTGTCATAACAAACAGTATGTGCCAAAGCTTTTCTCTTTTTCTTCTAGGGTTAACATATGATTCGTTTTTGAGCTTTCATGAAAAACTGGAATAATAATTCATTATGCATTTACTTGATTTTAATCCTCTTTGGATTTGATCAGGATGACAATACTTAGTGTTTAAGAATTCACAATGAAAATTATGAAAGCTCAAGATATATCTGCTTATTCACAATTAAACAAATCAGCCTTTTCAACCTTTAATCTATTCTAAAAACTGAATAATTGAACCAGAACAGGAAATGTTCCATCTTATTCAAAACACTTGGAGGTCAGAGTCTCAGAAGAGAGATTTTTTACATGTTTATTTGCTCTAAATCACATAATTGGTACATTAAAATGAACAAATTACAAACAAGCAACCAGAGGGTGCTGGATTAGCAGGAGTCTTAAAAGCTTTGCAGCTTTTTCATGTAATTATTGAGGAGGCATGTTTGATTGGTATAACACACATTAGTAACAATTAAACATAGTCCAGGTCAGGAAATTAACCATTTTACAATTTAAAGTTGGCATTTTCATTTTATAGTAATCCCAGCCCAACAGAAATGTTCATTTATTTCAATGTAATATTCTGATACTGTTATAACATTAAAAATGACTCTTTTGATATCACTATAATATGCTAATTTATAGGTAGGAAATAGTGATTTTCATTTCTAGAGATATCTATATAAGACTCTCATAAATGTGAAAGTTCAGTACTCAAAGGAATGAAGATGCACATACAATTTCAAGTGACTATGCTTTGCTCGCTGGACTCTTTCTGAACGAGTGAAAATAGAATGAGGAGACTTAAATAGTTGCTCCATTTCCTAATCCCGCATCTTGTACCTCAATTGAAAGGGGTTAAGAGCCCATTAAATTCTCTTCTTGGTCCATAAGCTTCTTTTCAGTACCTTTCCCAGGTTGCAAAGGAAATTTCCTGAAGGTTAGCCATTAAAGATTACTGTACTCCTGAAAATCCTTGACTTATGTCTTGAAACATAGGGTCATTTTAATTATCTATGGATGAAAGACTGTGGTTTGACTTCAGCTGACTTTAGGTGTCTCTTATGATGTATAACATTGTAAGGTTCTGAAATACTGACTCTCATTACAACACGAGAAACTGCTGTATTTTCTCAGCCTTTAGTTTCTATTTCTATTTTATGTAGTTGATTACTACTGATTTCTATGGATAATGGCATGAGGATAAAAACAACTATAAATGTGAAAAAAGGGGATATGTATCCTTCCTTTAATATAGAAATTACATAATTTTTCTAAAAATTATACATACAATTTTTCCATAATAAAATATGGTTAAAGCTGTCAAAATTACTACCAATATTTATTTTAAGAACCAGAAGAGAAATAAGGTAACAGAGATGTGAAAGTACTTTGTCATAATTTGTTTATGAATTTTTCATATTGAATTATGATATCTAATTTATGTTCTCAAACTTTTTTAAAGATAGTTTTCATATAGGAAAGAGATTGCAGCCCTATTGATTATACTTTCCTATTAGTAATATAAGTAATATATTTAATAAGTATGAAATATATTTATTACAGAGTTGTCCTGTGTTAATTGTGATTAATACTTGATCATTATAGAATTGCAAAATAAATCAATACTAAATGAGTTGTGTAAGGGCACGTGGACAAAAGAAGGCCAATGGCCTTTCTCTCATTTGAGGCTGAGATGTCACCTGGATTTACCAAAGTCCAGGCTCTTTCCCTCAGTTTAAGACGTGGAAACATGAAATTTTTAGGATGCTCAATACAATTTCTTTCTTAGGATAATACCCAATTAAAGCAGCAAACACAAATAATGTATATAACAGAGTATTAGAATGTCATTACATTATGGATGTAGTGATAAATAAAAATAAAGAAATCACAATTCTCCATCTCTTTAAACTGTACTTTTTCTCCTTTTAGTCTGGGCTAATCTGGATGTCAAAAGTAATCAGGGCTTTTGATGTTTTTGCCTACCTATAATCTCAATTAAATTTCCCAAACAGAACACGAGCATGAAACAGAAAAGAAGAAATCTAATGTCTAATGAGAGCAGACTAATATCAACTGTAGCCCATTCATTCATTGTTTTAACAAATATTTTCTTGCATGTGGACACTAGGTGCCAGGCTCCATGCTAGTTCCCAGAGGAACCTTTGGTAAGAGAAATAGACACTGTGTTTCAGGAAAACAAAATAAAAGCAAAATTGACCACAAAAATATTTATTTTCAAATTATTAAGGTAAAACACACAGGATGATAAAATGGAAAATAATCTCAATATATGCACCTGCCTAAGAGTTCAAGGAAATTTTCAAAAAGGAGATCATGTCCGGCTAAGGTAAGACAGATGCAAAGCAGCCAGTCATGTGAAGAGGCTACACCTGGAAACAGACCTGAAGAAATTCTGTGTGGCTGGAGTATGTATTGTGATCAGGAGAGTGGTCTGTGATTCAAAGAAAATTTCACTTCCTTTTTATAAATCTATGGTCTACCCCTACCCCCAATCACAGTAATGAGCCTGTCTCAAAGGTCCTTTGTTTATTTCCAAGATGGTTGCAAGGTACCTCCTTATTGGGCCCAGGAACAATTCTGCTGATATCCTTTTACCCAACCACTTGGCTCAGCCACCACATCACAGCCATTGGTTCTAGAAAGGCTTGTGAGATCATTCCACTGGAGTCACCTATCCCTTGCCAGTGACAGCCTTTGGAACCTCAGATCCTGGCCACAGAGAGATGTTGTTCTTTTCTGCTTTTCTTGGTTCCATGCATGGATGTGGGCTTTTTAATAGCTCCTCTCAATGCAGGTGAGATCAGGAAATTTGAATGTGGCTTTACCGAAGCTTGGGGATAACAGAAGAGATTTCAAACTATCACATACCCTCAGATCAGCCTGGGACCTCTCACCAGGCAGTGATTGGTCTGGCTCTCAGCTTGTCACCATTTTTTCCAGGGTCAGACAGTTTAATCCTCAATACAAGGTCTGATGTTGAACCTTCAAACTCTTGAACTTTAAGGCAAGTTTCCTCCGAGCTTCAGACACAAATGATGTTCCCAGTCCTACTCTAAGGACTAATTTCCTCAAGTCTTAGTTCTCTACCCGAGGAGTAATTTCTTGTTAAAGTAATTAATAGTAGAAACATCCATTCCACAGAGATATGGACCAGCTCTAAGAAATAAGAGAATTATCTTTTAATACAGCTCCCAAAGTCTTTTTTTTTCTGCATTGTAAATGCTCACCTTTTATGTCATAGTGGCCAAAAGGTGTGGCCAAGAAAAGGAGAAAATTTGCATCCACTGGAATTTAACTGTTCCTGGCCAGAACTTACCAACTTTTTCCTCTGGTTCTCTACTTTGTCTACACTTTCACAGGTGACTAACTCTCTATTTTTAATTGATTTTTTAAGAGAGGGAGATAGGGAGGGATCGAGAGAAACCCTGATGTAAAAACAGAACCGTTAACTGTTTACCTCCTGTACTGCCCTGATTCGGGATCAAGCCCACAGCCTAGGTATGTGCCCTGACCAGGGATGGTACCCACAAACTTTTGGTGTATGGGATGATGCTCCAACCAGCTGAGCTACCTGGTCAGGGCAACTCCCTGTTTTTGAGTAATGTCTTCTTTCTTTACATATAGTAATAAGATTACTTCACTTATTAATCATATTGCAGTCAAAATGTATTGTACTGAGAGGTGACTTTGTTTTTCTCTACTTAGTTAAAAAAAGGTGTTGATTTCACAAATTTCTTTTAATTATCTCTCCATTTAAAGTTCTTGGCAGTTATCTCCTTGTCACTGCCATGTACTAACACCATTTTTCCTTCACAGACCAAAATTAACATACTGTAGAAAGTTTCTTGTTTGAACAGTAATATAAAATCCTGGACATATAAGTGATAGGGATCCAAAAATCAAGAGAATTGGGAAACTTAATAGGACTACCACCTTTACATTAGCTTTTTTAAAATTTCTAAAATAAAACATTGACCCAAATGATTTTAACTAACCACACATATTGCTTTACAAATCTAAAAACCTGTAGGACAGTATTTTAGTCTTCAAACATCCATTTATAGTTATCTGGGAAAAATTAGAATGATAGGATAATTATGATGTTCATCAAGTTTTGATATTAATAGCCTCAGTTTTGTGGTTCATTTTTGTAGGAAAAATAAAATTATTCTTTTTTTTCACACTACATATAATGTTATATATAGAAAAACCATGAAATCTCTGAAACCTCGAAGGCAGGAATCTACATAGTAAACAGTAAGAACAATGCATTTCTCCTGCAACTTTTGGTGGTAGCTCCAAAGGGCAAAGGGCAATGGCCATAGCAGCTGTCAGTCCTGATTTGGCACTTTAATTTCAGAATCATAGGTGCATGCTTTTGAAAGGGACCTTAGAAATTTGGATGGATGGTTGGCCCAAGAAGACCTTTTGTTTCTGAGTAGTGTGAATGACTCTCTAATGATTTATGGTTTTTCTGGCAGTTGCCTGAGGTAACTTCTTACTTCACTTGGCAAAACATTTTTCTGGTCTTTCCTCTAAACAGAGGTCAAGATCTTACTCCTGCAAAACTTTTCCAATTATTTCAATTTATTCCAAAACTCCTTGACCCTACCAACCTCTCTTACTTGGGAGAGCTCAGAATAATTGTAATTTAAACTTTGAGTTGTAGCTCTCTGAAAACTTGACTCATGTATTATTTTGCTGGACTTTCAGGTCCTGGAAACTCCAAAGTATTGAGCAACTAACTGAACACCCTGTGCTTCTCGGTATTTAGAGCTAATCTACCTCTTATCAGCTGTGTGATCCTGAGCAAGTTGTAAAATTTCTCTAAGTTTCCTTTTCTAATCTAAAGTCAGAAAATTAGCATTAACACATATAGTATTGTTATAAGAATTAGGGAGGGTGTGTATGCAGTGACTATGGTAAGCATTTCAAAACAGAAAAAAAAAAAAAAAAAAACCCAACTTGATCTTCATAAGTATTTAATCAATCTAATTAACACCACTTCAGGATGGTGAGGCCCACAGGTAACAAAGAATCAATTCTCAACTGGTCAAGTATTATCCCCTCCATAATTTTGCTTTGAAATTGGTACCAGACTAAAGGGATCTGTTTGCATGCATTGAGGCCCAATAAGACACAAACAGGAGCTTGCGGTAAAGAAAGTAAGGGTTTATTTTTAGAAGAGCGGCTCACACCTGGAGTCACAGGTGAGCTAATGCTCAAAGACCTGGCTTCCCAATGGCTTCCAGAGGATGGGATATATAAGGAAAAATCATTAACCATGGTGACTGATGGAGTTAGGCTCATGGTCAGGGTTGTGGTCTTACTGATTGGTCAGTGCTAGGGTAGAGGCTAGCTGATCAGTTCGTCCGATCCTAATGTCAGCCACGGCATTGCTTTGCCTGGTTTTGCAAGAATGTTGTCAGTTGGTGGGGTTTTTCTGGAGCTGAAATACAACTGAGACCCATATGTTATCTTTAGTTTGATTGAAATTCTGTCTCTGTGGTTAACAGCCCTGAGGCTTTGTTCCTAAGATTACTTGATGCTGATCTGAACTTCACTGTCCTGAGGGCTTAATGATTAAGGAAGTAGTTGTACCAGGAAGAAGGAGACAGGTGAGTCAGGATGGTGGGTGAGGCTAGTTTGAATCAAAAGAAAAGAAAGGAGAGATGGTCATATTAAAGAAATGAAGCTTCCGTGCTGTTACAAGATAGAGAAAGTAGATTAAGGAAAAAGAAGGGATAAGCCACAAGAAAACTGTCCCTCAGCACTTGTCCACGTTTGCTCAGGTTTGCTGCGTATCCCAGACAATGTAGATTAAAAGTCCCACAGCTGTTGTGTAGCTGTGGTGTTGGTACGTTATTTCCAACTAGCATTAACCGGATGGCCTATTTTAAATGAATGCCTCTGCTTTTCTTTCTTTTTATTTTTCTTCTTTTTATGCTCTCTTTTTTAATGAATTGTCAACCTCTTTCATTTTGTTTTTCTCTCCAGAACTTGGAAAATAAAGAATAAATGTTAGAATAGATTCATTCAAATCCCTGCCCTGTCACTGGCCAGCAGTTATTTAATTGTTTCCATAGATCAATGTATCCATATGAAAAATAGAATATTAATATCTACCTCATTTGGCTATTTTGGAGATTAAAAGTGGGATGATATATAATGACTGGCATATTATAATAAAAAAATCAGAGTCTTCATCCTCAGATTTTGCAAAGCTCAAAATATAAATGTTTTATAATCCTTTAGTGAATTTAGGCCAATCATGTGATATTTTCTTTGTGCGCTCCACTTCTTTAATTTTTTTCTCTCCTTTTTACTTTCCTTACTTATTTTACTTCCTAACTTTAATTTTTCTGTCTTCTTTCTTTCTTTTCCCAAGAGTTATTTGCTTCAAAGATCTCACTTATGAAGCTTTTCCTGATTCTGTTAGGCAAAATTTAATCTAAATGCCCCCTATTTATTTTCCCTTATGATTTTTTTGTCAATACTTTTTGTTTTGGCACTTATCTCATTTTAATTAAAATTTCTGTTCATATTCATCTTTGAAATGCAATTTCAAATAACTTGAGGGTAATTACACGGCCACTGTTGGCACATCTCAAAAACGTGTCATGTTGAGTGTTGAATGACATCTGGTCTACCTTCCCTTCTTCTCTGTTTCTTCCTTTAATTCAGTTTTCTCCCTTCTTCTCAGACTTGTCTTATTTTTCCACTTTTCCTTTTGCTTCTCTACCCTTTTTTTTTCTTTTTTCTCATTGCATCTGCCATTCTTTGCCTTAATTCTCTTTCTGAAGAAAATCCTCTTTCCGTACTCCTGTGATCTCTACACTCCTTGCTCTCTTTACTGCCTTCCATAAATTCCTACAAAATATTCTTGGTTGACTCCGTCACCAACTAGCATACCCATTTACTTCATGATTATTTTTTAACTATAATAGGTAGTTGGAAATTTTAAAAACAGGCAATTTCAATTAGTTTTCTTTCATCTCAAACATAATGCTTTCTTCCTCAATCTGACCATGCTTACACCTTGAGGTACTCTAATTCATTGATTCTCCTTACCCCTATATCAAGGCAAATGAGTTTATGAAGACAGCCTAGTTAAATACTGGAATTTGTCAAAACATAAGAGAAGTAATTCTGTTCAGGGTTACCAAAGAAGAGTAAAGAGGCCGCAGATAGAGATTTATTCAATTTTGTAATCGACTCCAAGTGCCTAGTTTGATTGTAAGTAACTGAACCATTAGCTCACTTGAACATGACATTTTTGGGAATCCATAGAACAAATAAACATGTTAATCTTATATAAACTTAACTTCATTATTCTCCAATTTAGCTTATAAACTGCATCTCATTAACAAATGTAATGATTTTCCCTTTGTATATTAATTGAGGGTTTCTAAGTTTTCTTTTCCCTTTGAAAAACTCTTGATTACCACCTCTCTTAGTCACTGCAGTAGGAAAGGGTACATAAGAAACCCACTGTCTCAATGTATTTCAGCAGAGATAATATCCTACTATTATATAAAATCTTAGATTTCTTAACCTAAGAGAAAGATTTGTCATTATCTTGTTTTCTTATTTTTTATCAATATAAAAACTGTTTAATCTGTAATGACCTCGGTTTCATCATCTGGGATAGGAATTGGATGGATTTGCTAATATTTAGGGGCCACTCCGACTTTAATGGTCCTTTCTTTGTGCAGATGTAGTCAAACACCATCAAAGTTCTTAAATTGAAAATTGAGTCATCAAATTCATCCAGTTCATCTAACCATCAAAATTCCTCTTTTATGTACCCATATTGCCCCTTATTTCCAATAGTGACTTTCTAGTCCACAGTGAGCACATTATAAATTATTGCTGCATCAATACCTTAGCTACTCCTTGACTAAAATTCCCTTCATACAACTGATAGCTTAATTATCCTAATGGATTTTTTAAAGATATACATATAATCAATAAACATCAAGTGCACTGATCATACATAAATTTTAACCTTTTTATACACTTATGTATTCAATACCAGATCAAGTATATAATATTCTAGCACCTTAAAATGTTTCTATTACCTCTTCACACCCTATACTCCTTAAAGCTAATTCCTGTACTGACCTCTAACACCATATATCATATAGATGGCAATACATGTATATTCTCGTGTGTGGCATTATGACACATATCAAGCATATCAGTAGTTCTTTTATTGTGCTTCCTGATATTTTTTAAAGATTTTATTTATTTATTTATCTATTTATTTATTTATTTATTTTACACAGAGGGGAAGGGAGGGAGAAAGAGAGGGAGAGAAGCATCAATGTGTGGATGCCTTTCATGCACACCCCCACCCCACCCACCCAACTGGGGACCTGTCCTGCAACTCAGGCATGTGCCCTGACTTGGAACTGAGCTGATGACCCTTTGGTTCACAGGCTGGTGTTCAATCCACCAAGTCACACCAGCCAGGGCAATGCCCCCTGATATTTTAAAACTAGACATTCACATAGTGTCAGAGCACCCGTGATTTCTTAATATTATTACACTGATGTACATATTTGAGGGTTTTTGACAGTTTTCCAGCTGTCTTTCCACACACTTCTCTTTAATCTAACTATACTTTATTTAAACAGCCTTGGCCAGCCTGACTCCCAGTACTCCACATGTACCACTCCACCCCTCTGTCGAGCCAGTTCTGTTCCCTATTCCATAAGCCCTGTGTTCCTTCCTGACATTACCTTTTCCCTGCTTTGAAGGGCCTTTGCTCTCCTTCCTACATAGTTATCTCTTCAAGACTCAACTCAAATCTTACCTCTTCCAAGAAGTCTTCTCAGAAGAAGCCACTGCTTGTTGGAATCCTTCTTTTATAAAATTCTACAAATTTAATCTGCGCTCCTCAACCCAGTAATTAATTATCCATGTTTCCATCATTTAGTGTTTGTTTTCCTTATATAATATTATTGTCTACACTAGCAGATTATAATGACTTGAACCAGAAATGATGGCATTTTATTTTTCACTTCACTGTAAAGTTCTGTAATAATAAATTAAATCAAACTGCTTTACTTCCCCTCCCCCAATTCACTCTCAGCACTTATTAAACATAAAACGCACAAAAAATTATTGGTTACCAGGTTCTTTAGTCCTTAGTCTGGCCCCTAGATCTAAGCTGCACTTCTCTAAGTCCTAATTGGCTGCTTTGTTACTGTTACATAACTCAGGAATTAGCTGGAGGTATTGAGCAAAAAGGAAAAAGGACTCATGGACATGGACAACAGTGTGGTGATTGCAGGGGGGAGGGGAACATAAGAGGACTAAATGGTAATGGAAAAAATATAATAAAAATCATTAGGAGGACTCAGGAATTAGCCAAATCATTACAAATTTCGAAAGAGACAATATGATAAGAAAACCAAATGGGTATCACAAGTTTAAGTCCAGAAAATAGGTGTTATGTGAGTCATAGGTCAATGGAGCTCATATTTAATGATTTGGCCTTTCAATATTCCATTGTAATTAAGAAAGGAATTTGCAAATAATTATTAATCTTTTACAGTGCTGATTAAAAAAGAGAAAGAGTGCTCTGCTGGGTGTGACTCAGTGGATTGAGTGCCAGCCTATGAACCAAAGGGCCGCCAGTTCAATTCCCAGTCAGGACACATAGCTGAGTTACAGACCAGGTCCCCACTTGGGGTAGCACAAGAGGCAACCACACATTGATGTTTCTCTCCATCTCTTTCTCCCTCCCTTCCCCTCTCTCTAAAAATAAATAAATAAATAAATCTTTTAAAAATATATAACAATATATTTTAAAAATGAAAAAAAGAAAGAGGGGGGAAGTTACTTTAAGGGCTTTTGGAATTTATGAACAAATATGATTGGATAGGGAAAAAGGAAAACCAAGGTCACTATCCCACAAATAAGCTCAAGAAAGAGAGAAGAGCTTGTGTGGTACGCAAGGTTTTACCTACAGAATCTTAGAAAACCTTACCAATCTGAGCAACAATATCAAGTGACAAATTGAAGGGCTTTGGAAACTGCTGCAAAACTCTCATGGGAAAACTGGGGATGGAGTCTGTCATCCAGCTGTTTCTCACATATAGATGTTCATTAGAGTTAAGTCAGGAGTTTGTCATAGTGGGTTTCTTGTTTGGGCACTTGGGTCAAATGGCTGCAGAGCAAACAAAGAGAGGAAAAATAAAAACAACAAGATATATTATTCATTGCTGATTTCCCCCTTGATAAATTTAACCACTCTGATTACATGTTACCTACTTCCTACTGGTAATGCAGGGAATAAATTGAACAATCAAGTAAAAAGGTCCCTATAGAAATTAAGTTAATACAAAAAATAAAAAAATAAGTTTGGAAATAAAATACACATTTTGTTCCCAGGGGAAATTGAGATAATAATTCGACAATAAAATAGGATTAGGTGAGGGCTGAGCAATATTAGAAAATCTGGATAAAGTGAGAAAACATCTGTTTGAAGGCACCAGAATGTAACAAAGAAGAAAAGACATGTGGGCCAAGTTCTGGAGAGAAGGGAAACACAGACTCAAGCTGGACATTTGGCACATTTTTCTCCTTAGAGCATTTGCTGATTCAACACTTGCAAGCCTAGGGGTTTAGAAGCCAAGGAGTTGAAAAGACTGTAAGCACAGAAACCAAGTGGCAAGAGCTCAAGCAAAAAGCAAGCAAAAGGCTGACAAGCTAAAGACATCCCTAGATAGTCTCACATACTGGAGGAATAATTAAGTTTAAAGCCTAACAAGTTAAAGTGTACTTGGAAACAGGATGAATCCAGACTTTTGAATGTTAATTCCAAAGGGCAACACCCTTAGAAGAAGGATAAACCAGAAAATAGATCAGCCTTCACAGAATACAGACCAGACTTGAATCAGCTCAGACTGAGAATGGAATAGGCTATCCGTCCCTGTAATAACTGTCTGCCATAAGAAAAAGTACATCTTCTCAAGAGAAAGATAACAACATCCATAATGTAAAAGTGCCTCTATAATTTTCTAAAGCAAATTAAGCATTGGTACTCAATTAAGAAAAAGAAAACTTGACATACTGGGAGAGACACTAAATGATTAAAAACTGAAGGAAAAAAAGACTATATAACTAGACACAAGAGGAGATACTGGAGTTACCAGGCATTGGTTAAAAATAAGCAAACAAACAAACAAAAAACAACCCTATGATTTAACAACAAAAGTATACAGGTGGCAAATAAGCATATGAAAATATGCTCCACATCATGCATCATCAGAGATTTTTAAATTTAAAACAGTAGTGAGATAACTAGTACATATCTATTCAAATGGCTAAAATTAAAAAACTGATATACAGTAGTTCCCCCTTATCCACGGTTTTTCTCTCTGTGATTTCAGTTACCTGTGGTCAGCCACGGTGAACTGTAATCTAAAAATATTAAATAGAAAATTTCAGAAATAAAAAAATCATAAGTTTTAAATAACATGCCTTTTGAGTAGCATGATAAAAATCTCATGCTATCTTCCTTTGTCCTTTCCACAGCATGAAACATCCTGTAGTCCAACTATCCACACTATTTACTTATCCCCATTACCTATCTACATATCTATAATATAATAGATGATGTTAAAAGTGATGTTAAATAGAGCAGTAAGTACTTAAGTTAATACTGTATATATAAAATACTGTGATTATCCAGTCCCAATTCTTGGGGGTAGGAAGGAGATAGGCAGGTCCCTACCTGGGACCACCTGGAGAAGTCACAGGGACTTCTCCAAAGGAAAAATGAAGTCCTGGTGCCAGAAATGGAAGGAATGAATAACAAAGAGAAAAAACTATTAGTAAACTACAGTCTAGGTACACTAGTAAGTACATAGGCACCATGGGGTTGTGATCCAGTACAAAAGAAAAAAAAAAAGAAAAGAAAAGAAAAGGAAAGAAAATGATGTGGCTCATAGTAGAGGCTGCTATTCTGAGTAAGAATTTCCTGGGAGGAAGAGTATATTTATTTGTTTAGCTTTTTTTTTTTTTTAGAGTCCACATGTAAGTGATACCATGCAGTATTTATCTCTCTCTCTCTCTCTGTCTCTGTCTGGTCTATAACACTTACAATAATATCATACAGGTTCATCCATGTTATTGAAATAATAGGATTTTGTTCCTTTTCTTAATTTTTAATTTTTTAATTGACATTCAATTACAGTTGTCCCAATTTTTCCCCATTGCTCTCCCCTACCCCACCTACCCCCCACTCCCACAGTCAATCCCCATGCTGTTGTCCATGTCCCTGGGTCCTTTATACCTGTTCCTTGACTTGACCCTTCCCCTTCTTTCTCATGCTATATACCTCCCTTTGACTCTGTAATTACTGTCATTTTATTCTTTATTTCCATGTCCCTGATTCTATTTGGCTTGCTTTTTCATTTCGTTGATTATGTTCCACTTACAGGTGAGATCATTTGGTATTTGTCTCTCACTGTCTGTTTTTATTTCACTTAGCATAATGCTCCCCAGTTCTATCCATGCTGTTGCAAAGGGTATGACCTCCTTCTTTCTTTCTGCTGTGTAGTATTCCATTGTATAAATGTACCAGTTTTTTTGATCCACTCTCTTAGTGATGGGCACTTAATCTGTTCCAGCACTTGGCTATTGTAATATTGCTGCTATGAACACTGGGGTGCATAGGTTCTTTTGAATTAGTGTTTCAGTGTTCTTAGAGTGTAATCTCAGCATTGGAATCATTGGATCAAAAGGCAGTTTCCATTTTTAGTTTTCTGAGGAAATTCCATACTGTTTTTCCACAGTGGCTGTACCAGTCTGCATTCCCACCAACAGTATACCAGAGTTCCTTTTTTTCCACAACCTTACCAGCACTTCTTGTTTGTTGATGTGTTAATGGTGGCCATTCTGACCAGTGTGAAGTGATACCTCATTGTGGTTTTAATTTGTATCTCTCTGCTGGCCAGTGATGTTGAGCATCCCTTCATATGTCTATGAGCTCTCTGTATGTCCTCCTAGGAGAAGTGTCTGTTCAGGTCCTTTGCACATTTTTCAATTGGATTTTTGACTTCCTGGTGTTGAATTGTGTGAGTTACTTGTATATTTGGGAGATGAAACACTTGTCCAATGTATCATTGACAAATATGTTCTCCCATATGGCTGGTCCCTTTTCATTTTGCTGATGTTTTCTTTAGCTGTGCAGGAGAGAAAAAATTAAAGCCAATACCACAGAAATACAAAGGATTATAAGAAATTTCTATGAGAAACTATATGCCAAGAAATTTGAAAACTGGCAGAAGGGACAAATTTCTAGAAACATATATCTTCCAAAACTGAATCAAGAAGAAGCAGAAAGCCTGAATAGGCCAACAGCAACTAGTGATATTAAAGCAATAATCAAAATAATTCCCAGCACAAAAAAAGCCCTGGACTGGATGGCTTCACAGGGGAATTTTACCAAATATTTAGGGAAGAGCTAAAACCTGTCCTTCTCAAACTATTCTAAAAAAATCAAAGAAGAGGGAAGACTCCTGAACTCCTTTTTATGAAGCAAGAATCATCCTAATTCTGTGATAAAGACACAATGAAGAAAGAAAACTACAAGCCAATATAGCTGATAAACATAGATACTAAAATCCTCAATAAAATACTGGCAAACCAGATCCAGTAATACATTAAAAAGATCATACACCATGATCAGGCGGGATTCATCCCAGGGATGCAAGGATGCTACAATATTTACAATCCAATAAATGTGATACATTACATAAACAAAATGAAAGATGAAACCACATGATTATATTAATAAATGCTAAAAAAGCATTTGATAAAGTACTGTATCTATTTATGATAAAAACACTCAGCAAAGTGGGAAGAGAGGGAGCATACCTCAACATAATAAAGGCCATATATGAGAAACCTACAGCCAACATCATACTCAATGGGCAAAAACTAAAAGCTTTCCCACTAAGATCAGGAACAAGACAAAGATGTCCACTTTCACCACTTTTATTCAACATAATATTGGAAGTTCTAGCCACAGTGTTAAGACAAGAAAAAGAAATAAAAGGCATCCAAATTGGAAAGGAAGAAGTAAAACTGTCATTGTTTGAAGAGGACGTGACAGTGTACATAGAAAACCCTATAGTCTCCACCAAAAAACTACTCAACCTAATAAGTGAATTCAGCAAAACAGTAGGATAGAAAGTCAGTATTCAGAAATTGAAGGCATTTTTGTACATCAACAATAAAATATCCAAAACAGAAATCAGGAAAAAACCCTATTTACTATAGCAACAAGAAAAATAAAGTACCTAAGAATAAAACTTAACTAAGGAGGTATATGACCTGTACTCAGGAAACTACAGAACACTGAAGAAAGAAATAAAGGAAGACACAAATAAATGGAAGCATATACCATGTTCATGGATTGGGAGAATCAACATCATTAAGTATCCATACTACCCAAAGCAATCTACAGATTCCATGCAATTCTTATTAAAATTCTAATGACATATTTCACAGATTTGGAACAAATATTTCAAAAATTGATATGGAATATAAATGACCCCAAACTTTATTTGCAGATAGCATGATTGTCTATGTAGAAAATTTGAAAGAATCAATGACAAAAAAAAAAAAAAAAAAAAACCTTGGGGAACCAATAAACATGCCATGTGCATATTTACTAGGAAACAAAGAGGCAGACAATGACATGCTTTGCTGTATTTGTGTGAGCTGAAAAACATTCACAGTGACCAAGGACAAACAGACTTTGAGAGTGACCTGACTGTTCACTGATTTTGATGCACATCTGTTATTTGTATGGTCATTTGTAGACTGAACTAGCTATGGTATTTGCACTTTGTGCACTTCCTCACAGTTAATATGCGATGGTAACTGAAATTTGAATTGTGTTGTTCAGGGACTGGGATTATTTAACTAAATTATGGGAACTGAAGTTCATGCACAGGTGAACTATACAGATTAGGGATTGCCTGTATAGCATATATTTGGTAATATCCCATTGTCAGAAAAAAATACCTAGAAGAATGTAAAATGGGATAAGAAATCATATTCTTGTCATGAAGAAATCTTTCCCTAAGCAGAATAGGAATCTGAGATATCATACAGAAACAAACAGTGTATTTGGTTTGTATTTTGCCATGCCTTACATGGCAAAAGGAAATTTAAACAGACTTAAAAGATAAATTACAAAATAGGAAATACAATATAAACACCTGACCAAGGATTTGGCCAACAATTCCTTTCATACAACAGTATGAGGAAGAAAAAAAGATGAGTCAAACTTTATGAATAAATAAATAAGAGGTTAAAATAAATTTCTTGTATGGTGTGGACTTACATTTTATGGAATATAAAGCACCTTCCAACAGAAAAGATGGAGTATTTTTAGTCTCATCTACATCCTGTGCAATGCACTTAGAGAAACGTTTGATAACGGTGTGAAAGATGAATATCTTCTGTAAGAAAAAGAGAACAATTAACAGAATGTCTGTTTGTCTGGGGTAGAATTCCAGTATTGCCCCTGCACCACTGAACTTTGCAAAACATTGAAATAGACAGTCTCTAGCAAATCAGTCTTCAACAATCTAGAGGGAAAGAAATGGGAAGGGTAATGAAGTTGCCAATTATCTTTGTGGCTCCAACTCCTGAAAATAGCCATGATGGGAAATATCTGATGCCATGTATGTGAACCTTAAAGGGCTTAGAGATTCACATGAAGCAGACTAGGGCAGAATGCTTCTGATAATCCACTAAGCTGAATTATTTAGAGTCTCAACTAGGAAATGTTGATTAGGAAATGAGAGGATACATTCAGGAACAGCTTCTGAAATTACACCTAAATACCTTAAATGTTCCTTAGGAATCCTGTGGACAACTATTTTAGATACTGACAAATGGAGTATAATAAGCACAGAGATCATAACCTTGTCATCCAGCATATGGAGAGCATTACTGAGCCTCAGAAAAATGTACTATGACTATCTAAAACTTGACTGAAATTTTTCATCTATTTGTGATATTGGAGATCGGTTTGCAGCCAAATCACCTTTGCAAAGCACTGTAGTTTACAGCCAGAGAACCAAAGGCTGATCTGTTCTTTCCCAAGCAGGAAAAAATCATGAAAGTGCCAGGTTCTCTCCCACAAGGGTGGGGATAGCAGCTTATGGATTAGTGATGAGTACAAATATCTGTGATACCTTTGCTAATTTTCATCTTGAAGCTGGGGTATAAAGTCTCAGGTGCCAGATAATGAGTCACAATTCTTCTGAACAGGTGCTTAATTAGGACCAGCCAGGATAAATTCAGGCTTGAGCACCTGGCATGTGTCCCCAGCTTTCTCTGCCCTCCAGGATGGCTTCAGACAAGTCCTTGACACATTTGCATTGATAGCTTCTTTTTGTTGTTTGGTTACTTAAATATATGAAGTGGTGATGACACCACTTGATGGCATATTTAATTAAAGACCCTTTGTTACCAGTTGCAAAACAAGCAGCAAGTGGTAATGGTTTTCTGAACTCTTCAATTCTGGGCAAGGTTTATAAATACACTGGGTGAACAAAGTGGAAGAAGAGATAGTACTTAGCCTTTTATCTAAAGGGGTCTTGATACTTAAGTGTGACTCTTAACTAGGGGTATGAGTGGTTAAGAGCACAGGTTCACAGTGGTGCAGAGTGTGTCCTCAAGTCAGACTGCCATAACTTAAATCTCTACATGGAACTGAGACCTGGGACACATTACTTTCCTAAACTTCATTTCCTGCATCTGAGAAAGATATAGTATCCACCTTGTGGTAGGCCAAATAACACTGTTGCCCTAAAACATACAGTTCCTAATCCCAGAACCTGTGAATGTCACTTCAATGGCAAAAAGGATATGCCAGATAAGATTAAGTTCAGGATTTTGAGGGTGGGGCCCTAAATGCTATCACAAGTTTCCTTATGAGAAGCAGAAGAAGATTCTACAACAAACGTCAAGATGAAGCAGGGATTGGATTGATGTGGCCAAAAGCCAAGGAATGCTGACAGCCACCAGAACCTGGAAAAGGCAAGGAAATGACTTTCCCCTGAGAGCCTGCAGAGACAAGCACAGCCTGGCCAACTCCTGATTTCAGATCAGTGAAACTGATTTTGAACCCCTGACCTTCAGAACCTTAGGAGAATTAAGTATATCTTATTTTAAGCCATCAAGTTTGTGGTGACTTGTTGCAACATTGATACTAAACAAATACATACCTCATAGGAACTATTCCTCTAATTAAAATGTGTGACTGGAAACACACTTAATAGTGTGTCTAACACACAGTAACTATGCTGTATATGTATGTCATTCTTGGAAACTCAGACTTTGATTTTGAGGCATCATTGAAATTAGTAAAATGGCTGCCATTTTTCTCCACATTCATTCTAGTAGCAAATGCCTAGACCCTTGGTAGAAGGAACTCTTTTCTTCCTCACAGACCCTCTGTTCTCCTATTACATAGAGGGAAAGGTTCTTTCTCCTCACTTAAGTCATATTATTCTTTCCCTTTGATTTTTTTAAATTACTCTTCTTCATACAACTGGTCTTGCTGAATTTTTAAGAAAACAACGTATCTTAATGGGTTCAGATGCTACCCCCAGTTAATACAGGGTGGGACAAAAGTCAGTTTACAATTGTTTGTATGGAAAAAATACAATAATTAATAAGTAATAATACAAGAATAAACCCTCTATGTCACGTATTCATAACTGCAAACCTGCTTTTGACCCAACCTGTATTTCAGCCAAGCCCTTGTTGTTACTTCTAGTCTCATCACCAGAAATTTCTGAACTTAAACTCTCCCCAGTTTCCATGTTCATGTTCTCATTTCTCTTTTATGCCTTTCATTCAGATTTTTGTCAGTTTAGTCCTTTCCTTAAATTTGGCTTATTATAAGATGACACAGCAATGTGATAAAAGTCTAGATGGTCTGGTTCTAAATCCTGGGTTTTTGCTGCCTGCTTTGTAATATTGGGCAAACTCTTCAGTCTGTTTGGGCCTCGGTTTCCAAAAGAAGTGGGTATAACAAATAACACCTGCCTATCGTGCTATAATTATGAAGATTAAGTGAGTTAATGTTTGTTAAACACTTAGAATAATACTTGTCATAGTGTAAGCACTATAAATATATTTGTTAGTAAATGCAAATTTTAAGCATATAATTTACTCAACTTCCCGTCATAGTTTTGGTGAATCAGTAAAATTCTATTTCAAGGGAAACAAAAATATATTTGTAAACAGGAAAATTGTTTGTGTGGCTAACTTAGGTATTACACCATATCAATGTTGTTAAATTTCTATATAAGGGTCTAGTCCCCTGACAAACTAGAAATTCACCCTGCTTGTCTTTCATCTCTTTACCTCAAATCCTGTCTCTCACCGACTTCCATCTGATTGCTAATAAACTTTCATTTATCTTCTATTTATCAGAACCCACTTCTAAGAAAGCTTGTGATATCACACTGTGCATGAGGTACTATATGAGGTCTGTCCAGAAAAATTCCAACCATTGTTAATATAATGAGAAGAGTTCACGTGACATCAACGTAACCTGGCAGTCAGGGAGAGTGGACTGGAACGCACGTGTGTGAGCACTGATGACGTCACTGCATTAGTCAGTGGAGGTGGTGAATGCTGTTGAGTGAGAGGCTGTTAAGCACTGTGTTGCCATCCCAATCAAACTGAGAGTACAGCAACAAATCTGCATCAAATTTTGCATTAAACTTGAACATTCCTCTTTGGGAACTATTCAGATGATTCAGAAAGGCCACAGCTATGGGCAACTGGTGACTGGTGACTTCATCATGACAACGCTCCTGCTCATGCATCACGTCTGGAGCAGGGTTTTTGGTGGAACATCAAATCGCCCAGGTGACTCAGTCCCTCCAAAGCCTAGATTTGGCTCCCTGTGACTTCTGGCTTTTCCCAAAACTCAAGTCACCTTTGAAAGGGAACAGATTTCAGACTGTCCATGAGATTCAGGAAGATACGACAGGGTAGCTGACAGAGATTGAGAGAATTGTGTGAGGTCCCAAGCTGCCTACTTTGAAGGGGACTGAGTGTCATTGTCCTGTGTACAATGTTTCTTCTATCTTGTATCTTCTTCAATAATTGTCTCTATTTTTCATATTACATGGCTGGATGCTTTCTGGACAGACCTCATATACCTCAGAAAGACAATTTTCAGGAGCAGTTGTCTTTTGTTTTTCTGTCCTCACCTGACTACGGCCTTGGACAAATCTAAGAGATCCATATTATGGCTCTTCGCATTTGTTTGCTTCCACAAGCCTCAGTTTTCTTATCTGGAAGGGTCATCAGAAGGCAGTGCTCCTGCTGGGACTGCTGAGAGGACCATTCCCAGCTCTGTCTCAGATAAAGTCTGAGCTGCTGCTTCAGCATGTAATATCCTGTCACCCTGGGATCACAGCAGTGATTGGTTCAGGGAGGGGCAGCTTATCAGAATCAGGAGCAGTTATGAAAATATTTAGGGCAAGAAAGAAATATGTCCATGCATCTGAAATTCTCAGATTTTCCACAAGTCACCTTTTGATTTTGTGAAATATGTGTAGGGAAAATCCCCTTCTTATTTTAACCAGACTTTTAGTTCAATACAGGATTTGTAATATTATAAGATGTATGGGGCTATTGGTGTGCTCTCCTCTAAGGTCTAAAATGGAATGTGGACTGTCCGTATCGTAACTATCTAGAGTGCTGGTTGAAATCCAGATTCCTGGGTCTACCATAAAGCTAGGATGTTAGGACAATGGGACCAGAATTAGACATTTTTTATAATTAGTAATTAGTATGCATTTCTGGCCTCGCCTAAAAGCAGTGTGAGCAGCTTTTTTGGCTTCCTTTCTTCTAGGACTACATTCTTATTTTGGTCTTAGAGCTGCCAAACTGAGTAGGGAAGGGCAAGGATTCTGCAAAAGAAAGGGTCACAACCAAGTAAAAAGGCGAAAAAAAAAAAAAAAAAACCCTTTATTCTAGAAAAATAGTACTAGAAAAAAAGGGAAAATGAAGTTCAAATTTTAGGAAAAGCAATGAGATCTGTATGATAATAGTTGGACTAAAAAGCAAACTACAATATAGCATGATTTCAACTAATTGATATGAAAGACAGAAGTAGGAGCACTACACCTACAAAGTAGAAAATATAATCCTATCACACTGTTTCCTCCGGACTGAACAATGCAAATTTTGTTTTGTTTTGTTTTGTTTTGTTATTTTCAATCCTTAGTGCCAACCTGTGGACAAAACACCGGATGTGTCGGTATCAAACTTTGCGTGGATTGGAAACAAAGGCACTTCGCTGTAATGGCACGACAAAATGTAAATAACGATGTAAAAAGCAAAAGCAAACATGTTGTTCGCAGAAGCTGCGTTGTAAAAGGGGAAAGGAAAGGCAGAGGAACTGTGGGGGTGCAAAGAGTCTTGTGCACAGAGAGAATCATGAGATTGGGGTGCAACTTGCTAAAACAAGAAATAAATAATAACAGCTAACGCTTCTTGGTAGCTGCTGTGTGTTGGACACTAACAACCACAAGTGCATTCTTATTGGCACGATCACTACCAACCCCATAAGGTAGGTCTTATCCTTTCCCTGGTTTACAGATGGGGAAACAGAGGCACAGGAAGGTCACAACACTCATAAACTAAAGAACACAGATCCAGCCCAGGTGGTCTGTGATGCGTTCACTTCCCTTATTAATTAAACCAGCTAAATGGCATGAAGTTAGGTAAGAGAAGCAGCAAATTAATAAAATGACTATGACACACTGAAGAAGAAGGAGGAGGAAAAGAAGTGGGAGAGTTCTTCCTCCCCATGTTAACATGGTGAAATGTTGTCACGCGTGGCTATGCCATGACACAGCTGGATAAGAATGATGTTTAGAACTATGGAGGGAACATCTAGGTGGTGAAAATCTTTCTCCAGAGAGGGGAATTGGAGTGAGAAGAATTGAATTTCAGTGTTATTTGAGTTGCTTTCATGTTCATATATTATTTTCATAAAATACAAAAGAATACTTCTATTTATTTAGAAATAGCTTCAAGTGTGTGAGTGCATCAAAACATGAAATTAAAAATCATTTTTACATTTCTTATGCAGTTGTTAAATATTTGCCTTATCAGGATCATTATTTTTAGCTTGAAGCCCTTTAAAAAAAAGTCAAGAAGTGTGAAGTTTAAAATTGTGTCCCTGGTAATATCGTGAGGCGCGGCGGAAAGAGTGAGCAGCACAATTAGAAGCAAACCGGATTTCAGCGCTGCTTCTGAGAGGCAGTTCTGACTACAAAGGGCAGGCCCAGCTCTGAAGAAGGCAGCAGGAGCTTTGATCCTCTGGAACCATAATAAACAACTTAAAGTAAATGAATCAGCAGCAGGGTGCCTGCAGCAGTCCACAGTCTCTCTGTGACAGTGTTCTTTGTTTTTATAGGGCTAATCTCATAAATGTTGCACTAGGCTCAGTTCTGTGCATTTTTAAGCTCAGTTATCATATTTTCCCCATGTATTTACTTCATAAAAGTAAGCACTTTTATGCTCCCTTTAAAATGGAGACTGCCTATTTGAATTGCCTGGCGAAAGTAATCAAAGTACTGTTGCATAAGGAACTCATTAATCATACATATATTCTCTATGCCATTATCATTGATGTATCATTGTATTTATCATCTACCTATTCCTCTATCTATCTACCTTTCTACCTACCTGTTTTAGTCTGATGAGGCTGCTATTAAAAAAAATCATAGACTGGGGAAGCTTAAACAGGCGTTTATTTCTCACCATTTCGGAGGTGGCAAAGTCTAATATCAAGGCAGGATTGTTTGCTAAGTGAGGTTCCTCCTTCTGGCTTGCAGACAGCCACCTTCTTGCTATGACTCACTGCAGAGGGAGAAAGTTCTGTCTCTTCTTTTAACAGCACAAACTCTATCATGGCAGCTCCACCTTCATGACCTCTTTTGAGCATAATTACCTGCCAAATGTGCCTCCCCTAAATACATCACATTGGTGTAAGGTCTTCAACACCTGGATATATTTGGTGGAGGGGGTGACACAAAAACTTTAACCTGTGACTACCTATCTCCCTACATAAACTGCGTACCTACATACCTGCCTGCTGACCTACCTACCTACCAATCTATTATCTGTCTATCCCTCTATCCTTATGTATAGAACAATAACAAAATGGCTAATAAGTCACTTACCTACATTATTTTATTTTAACCTTTCAAAAATCTTGCCAGTAAATAGACCATAGAAAAAGCACCATGTTTACTAAGATGCCTGAACTTGAATCATCTGTGATTATACAGCTGGTAAATGGTGGCTCAGGGAATTCAACCCACATTTTCTCTGTCTCCTCCTCCTCCCTACTTGAGTCTATTCCAGCCATATTTGTTTACCAACTGCTCCCTAAGGGCACCAGGCATCTTTTCTCTGAGCCTTTGCTGTGGCTATTCCCATCAACTGGAATGGTTTTAACTCAGATATTTGACTCAGATATTCGCCTGCCTCTAGACTGTTCAAATCCCACCTTCCTAGGAAGGCTTATCTTGTCCTCTGTTTAAACCAAAAACCCTGCTTCTCTCTCCCCACAATCTCAGTCCTCCATATACTGCTTTATGTCCATAGCATTTGTTACTGGCTAACCTAGCAAATAATTTCCTTGTGTTCGTTGTTTCTTCCCCCCCTCCCCCAACTAAGATGCAGGCTCCACAAAGTCAAGAATTTTACCTTTATTAAGTCTAGTGGAGACCCTGCAGAAATCTAGGGTCAGCCAGAACTGGGTGTAATTTTAACTTGTATGAATTAATATTTTAACAGTTTAGATAAGAACCAGGCCAGTTATTAAAAAGGATCTTTTCTTACATATTTAAACAGTATGATAAATTCTAAGTAAATTTAAATTCTCAATAATTACAGAGGAGGCATGAGCTTTTTCTTACTTTGTTCCTCCAGACTCAAGAACCTAAATGCCAAATTCATCCTCTCTGGGTGAAGTAGGAATGTGTGAGAATGACTAGCCTAAGTCTAAATTAAATAAGAAGTTACACACACAAAATTTCAATGTTTTTAAAAAAACAAAACTAAGTGTGGTTTCCCATGATACATCAGAGATTACCTAGCCTCCACTGAGTTCAGTGTGGTGGGATAGAAGTATAGAGGGAAGAGGCAAGGGTGGGTCACCCTATCTCTCCCTTCTCTGGACCTCACTTCCTCCTGTATTATCACCCCTCAAAATAAGATATCAGGAGTTAGCACGTGCAGTCATAAAGCATAAAGCTCAACACATCATTCATTTGTCTGTTCTTCCTCTACAGCTGAGTTAAAGAGTATAGATATAGGAGCAGAGGTAGATTAACAAGAACAAGGTTTTATTTATGTGCACCTATATACACAGTCTTGGAAAGATAAGAACCCATTGAGGCAAATGAGTAGGGGAAAAGAAAGGACCTATAAAAAGTAGTGGGAATCCTGATGGTTCCACAGCAAACTGGCTCAGAGCTTGGGTTGGCCAAGTTAACAGTCTAGCCAGAGATAACACAGTTGATATATGTAGCAATCTTCTATTTTCCGTACTCGAATGTCTCAAGTCCAATGGACATGTAAACTGGGCTTGTGTCGTCCTCACTCTCCAACACACAATCCCATGCACACAACCCTCCTAAGGTGTGGTCCTCTGGTTTGATGTAGGATTATCAGCAGGTTAACCAGCAGCAAGTGAAGTTTCACTTAAAGGAGCTAAGCCCCTTTCCAGTAGAGCAAACTCCATTCATGGTCACACACGTTTTACGGAGGAAAATTTGTTCCTAATTTCTTGAGATTTGTGACAGAATTGGTTGGTGGCTCTTATGAATCCCTGGGCAGGTGCCCCAAGTGCAAGGCTACCTTTTGCTGTGCCCAGAGCATAGGCACAGTTGCTCTGGGCAAGAGCCTCCCACCACAGTTCTGGCTCCTCCAAAGTCAGAGGGGTACTAAAACCAGGTGTTTTGACTAATTTAAGTACTTCTCTCTAAAAACATCTGGTGCTATCCCCTGTAGCACTACTGCTTTGGTCAGGGGAGCCTAGGTGTTCTGCATGATTGGGGGGCCATAAGCATATTCAGTAATGACTGTCCCCGTGGTCTGGGTAGTTGGGCTGCAAGTGTTCTGATGATACGTGGTGACAACAGTGGCCTTGCATCACAGGTGAGACATTTTCTCTCTGAGTGTACCACCTGTATTTTGGACAGGTGGACCCCAAATGTACTGATGGAAAGTAGAGATAACAGGTCCTCCAATCATAGGAGTGATATCTGCTCCCCTAGTTTCACCTGGATTCTGCACAAGTGGGCTCCAGGTGCTTGGAAATAAGGTGGAACTAGGTCTAAACACAGAGATGGTGTTCACACTTGTATCTATAATGTGTGTGGTATAGCCAGGTGAGCCTCATGTGGTCTGATGAAAGGTGAAAGCAGCCATGTCTCTTGACATACAATTCTTCTTCATTGTGGTGGCTTTCCCAAGTATAGGAGGTATTCTATGTTCAAGTAGGCTGCAGGATTACTGATGGCAAGTGTGAACCCTAGCACTAGCACCTGCAAGGGATAACACCACACAGATGGTGTTATCCCCTCCCATCGCCACACCACCTGTGAGATGGACAGGTGGGCTCCAGGTGATCAGATTTAAGGTGGAACCAGCAGTGTATCCAAGTATTGGGGTGCTCTTGCTCCTCCTACTGCATTGGCCATGCTGAGGCCAGATGGATCCCAAGTGATATGACCAAAATGAGATATAGAAGCAGTGCTGTATACCTTCCTCAGTCCATCACTAATGTTGAGTGCTCTGGATGCCTGTGAATGAGTGGGGCCTGGGGTCCCCTTTACTGACCCTTTAGCTTTCATGATCCATGGGAGCTGCAGGTCCACTAACCACAAGTGGGCCTGGAGATGTGTTGGCAAACCATGAGCTAATGTCCCCAGTGTTAGGCATCCCAGCATCAACTCCAACACCAGCAATAGTGGGTGTTTCAATGAGGAGAATACCTGGGTTGTCACCAAAGGCCAGCTGGGTGTTGACAGTGGTGTCAAATGTGGAATCTGACAATTGCAAACCTGTACTACCTGAGTACATTGCGCTGCCTCTGGCAGGCTGGGCTGCAGGAGAAGTTACTTCTACAGCTTGTACTGGGCCTACCAGTTTTCCCAACAGTGAAGAGTTTTTAGGCTGCTGCCCCATCATTGGCTCCAGATGTGGGCTGAGAGGTGGTTTCTGTGTTCA
The DNA here is from genome assembly GCA_004027475.1 of Anoura caudifer. Classification (NCBI taxonomy): domain Eukaryota; kingdom Metazoa; phylum Chordata; class Mammalia; order Chiroptera; family Phyllostomidae; genus Anoura; species Anoura caudifer. The sequence continues at coordinate 220,320 of PVKU01000053.1, read as the reverse complement.
CCAGCCAGTTGGAAAATTGGGCCCCTCTGCTGACTAATTTCTAGGAAAACCAGTGGATTTATTAGCCAAGGAAATGCTGACATTGGGTGGTATATTCTCAGAATTAGGAAGTGCCATGAGCACTGGGAAGTGATTCTCCCTGGGGACAGGGAAAGAATGAAAAATGATAGCCTGGGAAGGAGAAGTAGTGTCCATAGACTCAATGTAAATAAATGGCAGTGAAATTTGCAGAAGTGTCATCTAGTGGAGCATAGGTGACTACAGAACCCGTAAAGGGTAGTCGATACTAACAGGAGCACTGGGGGAGAGGTTCTTTTCTACTGACCATCAGTATTTCCTATGATGGTCTGAGGGATAGTTTGGGGGCCAATGGGATAGTTTGGAGTAGGGCAGGGACAGGGGTCCTTCAAAGCAGGTAGGCCAGTGGGGAGACTGCTACTTTTGCAGGATGCCTCTGCTCCACACTGCAATGGACTTGGGAAGATGGGAGGGATCTCACCCTGGAGTCTTGGGAAGATCTGAATATGGCAGCATGGCAAGGGGGAGTGGTGTCCATGTCAATGACATCAGGATGAAATATTAAATCTACAGATGCCTTGGCTGTGATGGGGGAAGGGAGGGCTACAGAGGTGATGGGCTGGGCTGTGAAAATGGGGGAACTGGTAGAAGGGACTAGAAGTGGGGTCAATAAGAAAATAGGGGGAGAATCACACATAGGTGTCAGGGATTCATTTTCACAGGAGGATGGCTGGAACTAGAAGGCTGAGTTCCTAGGAGGTGTGGGGAGGTCAGAAATAGGAGATATAATTATAACTGAATAAATAAAACCTGCAATCACAGTAAATGGAATTCCCAAAATGCAATTAGAATTAAGAGAATGAAAATCAAGTGTGAATAGCAAGGGGAGAGTAAGGGACTATATATTTTGTTTTCCTATAAAGATTACATTTCGGAGAAGATAGGAGGACAGAGAGGTTCTGGTGTCAGGCAAATAGATCTACAAAGTTGTTCAGTAGTAGCAGGTACCTGCCAACTGTGAGTGGCCAGGGGCAGGGTGTCTGCAATCACCCAGCCAGATGGAAAGAAAGAAGGGACAGGCTGAGTGGCACTGCAGTCAGCCATGACCTCCATTTTATTCTCCAAGTTGTTGTTACACTGACATTCAGTGTTCTCCAAGCTGCCTAGGTTTTTGTCAACAGCTATACAAGGCAGCTTAGGATGTGGGGGCAGCCCACCTCAGTCCTCCAGCAGTGGTAGCAATAGTAGCAAAAATGGCATAGGCTAGCTGCGGGTGGATGCCAGTGGAGAAGAGCTCCTTGGTGGGATGTCTAATGGCTTTTCATGGTACATCTCTTACCCAACATCAATGAACCCAGAAAGCTGGGCAGATGATCTTCACCCAGCACTTCCTTTATGGATCTTTCTAACAGCAGGGAGCAGCATGGGGCTGGGTGAGAGAACATTACTGCTTCTGAGTCAGGCTTCAGAGGAGGCAGGACATCTCCCACATGGCTGTATGAGCATGTGACCACCTGGCATTCAGAGGAGGAGCCCATGGGAGACATCTGGATGTTCTCAATTAAGCTGTCTTGTGTGTGCTTGGGATGGAGGTCCAGAGGCACAGGACTGCACTTGAGGGAAGTGAGTACTCCATTGATCTTCAGGGGCCCAGATGTCAGTAGCAGTTACACAGTGCTATGGGGGCTACTCCCAGTGTTCTGCCCATTGTTCTCTACATGATCCTCTTCGTTCTTTCCCACTGACTTTTGATGTTCTTCTTGGACCTTTGCTTCTATGTTCTTTGGACAAGGAAGTGGGATGATACTGGATGGTACTGGCTTCAGAGCCTTGACTACCTGCTTAGGTGGTGAATGTGGGTGAATAAATATGCACTCTAACAAGGGGATATTTATGGTTCTTGGGTGTCCAAACAGTATGTAATTACCTATAATAAGCACATGCATTTTCCTATAAGAGGCCTCTAGTTCAGCTCATAAATTGCTTGTGGACAATCCTGCATTCGAGCTCAAGGACCGCCAATTGTCAGCATAGGGCCTCCCACATTTGTAATTGAGTCTTGCAGGGCAGATTTTCTCTTTGGCCTGGTTTAAAGGATCTAAATATACAAAGATTGTATTTTAGACAAATTGTGCTCTATCCTGAAAGAAATATACCAGTGGGTTATTCCATATGGATTAGAAGCCAGTTTCTCTGTCCTTTTTTGAATATGTCTAGGACGGCATCTCATTCACATCTAGAAAGAAAATGCTTCATTTTATTGCAATAGTGGAGCAATGTATTGAACTGAGATCAACATAAGTTGATCATTGCAGGCATGCCAGGTGGATCCACTCTTCACCACACATCATCAGCACTTAAAAGTGACTTTAGATATTCTTATGCCCAAGAGAGGAGACATACCCTTGGGGGCCCAGGACAAGAGAAATAAGTATTGTTGTTCAGGAGCTGGAAGCTTCAGCATGACAAGAAAGATTTGAATAATCCTAGCCTGCGCATGGCTTTATCTATGTAAGAGTTTGAACCTTGTTTGTCTTACTTTATTAAGTGTTTTCTCTCTTATGGGGCTCATGTTATGACATGCAGGTGTTTCAGAACCGAGAATCTTGTAGATTAGTGAAAATATTTGAATATATATTTTTGGTTAAAATCTACTTAAAATAGCATTGGACATAATTCACACATTACAAGATTAGTTTTAGCCTCTGCCCATGAGATTCTTTTAGAGTATGGTCAGAGCAAATTTGTACTTTCAGTCCTCAAAATCTTTGAGGTTTGTCAGACACAAAAGGTCTTGCTCAGATCCAAATTCTGTCTGGGAAAAAAAGGAGAAATATTATAAGCCCTTTCTAACCTCTCCAGAGTAGAAATGATTTACAGTTATGACATTTAACCATAATTCTTTGATGTCATTAGAGGCGAGTTTAGTAAAGAACAATCTCTTGATTTTCTTTGTTTGAACAAAAATAGCAAACTGGTACAAATTTGGGACAAAGATTTCTTATAGGAACTCTGAAAAAGATGGTCAAATGTCAGACTTACTTGAAAACAGCAAATTACAGTCATGTTATTTTCATCATTTTTACTCAAAGAGGAAAAATTTTATTAAATATATGATTCATCTTAGGGCTTCAGGACAATGAAAGGAATTCGGACAGGGTATTCTAGGAAAATCCACCTTTGATTTTTCCTGTCAAATGGGAACAGATGAACAATATGCTTTTTTTTGCTCTTTTGAGGTATAGAATAATATCTTACTCATCTTTATAAGGCAGAATAACATTAGATGACAAGTGGTATTCCAAGATAATTTGGCTTAGCAGAAACAAGCATGTTGAGACAGAATTTGTCAAGGCAACATATTTTTTAAATAATTAATTTCAGAGTTCATAAAAGTATTTTAATAATAACAGCAGTTTATACTTGCCAGATAGGATTACTTCTAATTTAACAATTTGTAAAGCACCCATCTCCAGTCATTTCAAATAAGCCTTGGTGTGTGCATCATTTTATGGAATTTCTAGTAGTGGCGATAAGCCATAGCTGTCAACCTGTGGTTGAGCACTTGCACCTGGGATTCTTGTCTTGCTTACCAACAACAGTCCACGTTAATTTGTACAGAGTTAATGTGGTAGGATACTGAGTGATCCCTGGAGCTCATTAAATGAATATTTTTCCTAAATACAACTTCTGTCTCCCTGTTTTAAACCTCTTTTCTATATTTTTGCCTTCTAGCAATATATCAAAATCTTTCTGTTGTTAATAACTTCCACAACTTCTTGGTTTTTATTGGTTTATTAATTTTGATATTTCTATACTTTTATTTAAATATAGTTTTAAGAGAAACAGAAAGTAAATATTTTCCTAGTCTGTTTTCTTGAACTGAAAATACATGTTGATTTTAGCATCTAACATTCCCACACACACAAAAAAAAACTTAACCTTGGCATTAAGAGATGTAAAACTCAAGATTACAATTCTTCTTGAGCAATCACTAAGGATTTATGATGTTGCAATTTCTAATAAGAAAATAATACCTATCTTATACATTTGACTTGAGGATTAAATTAGATAATGAACATGAAAATGCTTGTAAAATTTAAAGGTTTATAAAATGTGTTATTATATGTATATATATTTGCTAATTCAACTTTATCTGACAGTTATTTATGACATTGCTTATGTGAGAAAATGCCTTCTGGTTCACTTTTTTGAAAATCAGACTACATTTTTCAATAGTTCAATGGAAATGACATTGCTTGTGAAGGTTAGAGGTGAAGCCATAAGTGGGTTTTTTTTTTTTTGGTTACATCTATTACTTTACAATATTTTCAGCAACTAATTTACTCATGTGTTCCTCCTTTCAATTTTGTTGAGGACTTGCTACCAGCCAGATACTTTATATCAGGTGTTGGAAAGCACTTTCCAGATTTTAAATATTTAGGTTTTGTGGGGCATATGCAGTTTTGGTAGCTTCTCTTTTCCTGTTCCTCCTTCAAAAACCTTTCAAAATGTGGGAACATTATTGTCTCACAGGTCACACAAAAGCAGACTGAGAGCCTCCTTTGATCTGTGGGCTATTATTTGTCAATCTCTACTCTACTTTAGTGAGTAGAAGCACATCTTTGAGTAAATCATAAATCTGAATTAATTATTGGTCTTCCTGATCTTGTATTTATACTCCTACAGTCTCTAATCAACATGGAATCCAGAGAGATACTGTTAAAATACATCAGATCATATCAAATCTCTTCAATGGGCTACTCAAAGCAAAAACCAAAGTCCTCAAAATGCCTCTGCAGCCTTATCGATCAGGGTCTTCATTTTCTTTCTGACTTCATTTCCTTCTCCTCTCCACTTTGCTTGGTCTGTCCTCCATGCATTGACATCCTTTCTGTTCCTTAAACGCTCCAGGCGCTCCTCTGCTTCATTGTCTTTCCATCTAGCCATTCCCTCTACCTATAACATTTATTCCCCAGATGTGCACATTGCTCTCCCACATCCATCTTATGTTCCTGGTTAAACTTCATCTCTCATCATAAAGCCTTTATTGATCACTTAATTTCAAATTTTCACCTCCTTCTACCATCTAACAATCTCTCTCTTCACTGCTTTCTGTTTTTCTATAATATTAATCATTTTATTCATCTATTTAATTTTTGTTTATGTTTATACTTATTATATGAGAGCTGTCTGGAAAAAGTCCAGCCATTGTTAATATAATGAGCCTGTGTCATATCATTGTAACCTGGCAGCCAAGGAGAGAGGACTGTAATGCACATGCATGAACCATGATGACTTCACTGTACTAGTCAGTGGGGGTGGTAGACATTGTTGAGTGAGCATGTGTACTATGTGGCCATCACATTCAAAATGACTGAGTGAGTAGAGCAACGAACCTGCATTAAACTTGCATTCCTTTGCATAAATTTTGCACTAAACTTGAACATTGCTTTGTGGAAACTATTCAGATGATTCAGAAGGCCACAGTTATGGACAATTGGTGATTGGCACTTTCATCACACAATGTGCCCACTCAGATACCACATCTAGTGCAATTTTCTCGTGAAACATCAAATCACCCAAGTGACTCAGCCCCTCTACAGCCCAAATTTGGCTCCCTGTGACTTCTGGCTTTTCCCAAAACTAAAATCACCTTTGAGAGGGAAGAGATTTCAGGCTGTAAATGGGATTCAGGAAAACATGACAGGGCAGCTGTTGGCTATTGGGAGAACTGTTATGAGGTCCCAAGGTGCCTACTTTGAAGGGGATGGGGGCATCATAGTCCTATGTACAGTGTTTCTTGTATCTTCTTCAATAAATATCCCTATTTTTCATAATAAATGGCTGGATACTTTCTGGACAGACCTACAGTATTGCTTCTTTATTTTTACCTCCCCACCCCAACTAGAAAGAGAGGGGATATTCATCTGTTTTGTTTAATTTTTTAAAAATATTTTATTTATTTAGTTTTAGAGAGAGGGGAAGGGAAGGAGAAAGAGAGGGAGAGAAACATCAATGTGTGGTTGCCTCTCACACACCCAGTACTGGGGACCTGGCCCACAACCCGCCAGGCATGTGGGCTGACTGGGAATCCAACCAGTGACCCTTTGATTTGCAGGCCCATTCTCAATCCACTAAGCTACACCAGCCAGGGTGAGTTTTGTTCACTTTTTTAATACCTGGAACATACCTGTAAAACATACAAACAGTGCCTGAATTTGGTAAGGAAACAAAAAAATTTTCTTGACTGAATGAATAAATGTTTATATAAATTAATAAACAAACCTCCAGGGTATCCAAATTGAGAGCTGACAAGACAAGGATAGCATATGGTTGAGATAGGGTACTGCTAGAAACAGTATCTGGAATTCTCTAATATCAAACTTAACAAGATTTTTGTTAATTTAAGTAATTTTAGTAAATAGATTTTTGTTAACTTAAGTTGTTTTAAAAGGAGAACTTGGAACTAGTTTAGAAACACACAATCAAAGCTTTTATAGTACATCTGTAGAGTTATTTTATGTGTGTACAAATATCATGAAAATATATGCATGCATGTGTACTGTTATTACTTTATTTAATGTTTTATAAGACTCCCTCAAGGTAGGGAATAGTAAATATAGTATCCTCCCTTTATGATAAGCTTAATTTGCTCAAGTGTACTTTATAATTATTCTGTAAACGTGAAACTAGGCTCAGTTTTTCAGTAGATCCTCCACAGAAACCCAATACGTTAATAAGATCCACCAAACTCTGTTCGGCTTACAATAATGCACAGAGTACAGACTCAGTTATGGGCCATTTGTTTTAATGAAGGGAAGGCTTGATTTAACTAACACAAAGCAGAGAGAATATTAAGTTTTGCCCTTCATTAATGTTGCTAATGGGAAAATTGGGCTCTCGACACCTTCAAGATGACTCAAGACTGCATATCTACATTATGGACATGAAAGTGTTCAACCAGAATGTCTTTCTCTGTCACTCAGAAAAAAATCTATAACATATAATGGCTCTTAGTGTAAGAGGTAAAGGACATTTGACTAATCAGGAGTCTGTCATCATGGTTTTTCCATAAGCCTTACCTACAACATGAAGATAGTTGAATTGGACACTTTCAGCTATGAAGTATTTGTTTGGACCTTGATATTCATAGTGAATGAAATGATCTTATTTCATCTCTGCAGCCTCCCCTATACTTTTGCTCAACTTCTTTTTTTGTATTTGAAAAGACTTATAGATTTAAAACTTAAAATAAAAATAAATGACAACTTCAATGGCATATGGAGTATTTTGTTGACTTAAAGGGACATGCAGAATTAGGTATGATGTAGTTCAAATGTTATTGTATTTTAATGTTCTGTGTTGGGGTGGAACATTGAAGTTCTCAGAAACAAGAATTGATTGATCCTTTTGGAAACTGCAGCCCACACCCCCCCCCACACACACTTTCAATTGTCATTTCTGTTCCTTCCACGGAATTGTCTTTAAGTACTACTGTTTCCTGTGTACCTCGTATGTATGCCACTTAGTTTTTCAGAATTTCCAAATACCTAATAACATGCACTGCTACCACTGCAATCTTGCCAAGTCCTGAACAAATTACTTACATAGAAAATAAGCCTTTTATTTCTATTTCTCTGAATCATTCAGAACCCATGAATGACCAATGAAATGGGAATAAGGATACCTGGGTTCTTATTGCAGATATACCACAAAATAATTGTCTCCTTGGGAAATCATAATTATACTTGGCCTGTTTCCTTTTTTTTTATTTTGACAGAGTTGTACTATATGACCTAAAAATAAAGCCTGTACTCTGCAGTGATAGTTGAGATGTTACTGGTGTTCTAAAACAAATGGAGACAATGACTTACGAAGCTGTGAAACATTTCTGTGACCATGTTTTTAGAGCTGCCTCCATTTTACAGGTGATGACAGAGCACAGCTGAAGCAGGTGATTCAACCAGGGGCTCCAGAAAGAATGGAACTGAAACGTATTTCCTTCCCTTTGACATTCATTTAGTCAAAACACTAAGGGGTGCTGAATATTAAGCTTTAAAGCACATTATCAATATTTTACAGCAGGTTATTTTCATAAGACTTCCAACTAATAGCAGGAGGTTTTGAAATTCTTAAAAGATCACCTAATCTTTGAGATCTACAACTCTATTTTCATGTCAAGCAAATTGTATTAGTGCTAGATAATCACCTGAATTTCTGAATGTTTCTCTGAACTCAAATTCTGAAACTTGTGAGGTTTTTTCCCTTGCTATCTGAAATTTATGCCAGATAGGTCTTTTTCTAGATGGCATTCAGGGATTTTATTTTCTCAAATAAGAAGGAAACTCAGTGAATCAGGGTGAGGATATTGAGATCCTGGTGAAATATAATCATTAGGAGACAAATTTCTTCAAAATAGAAAAGTGTTTATTTCAAGTTTTTTAATACCCAATAAGTATTTATACATTTACCTATACTACATGTATTTACTGTACCTAGTAGGTGTATTTTCTTTAGGAATTACAAAATTATTTGAGACATAGATTGTTCGGTGTTTGTTTTCCTACAAAGACTGTGACCTTTGAACAGTAGCCATATTTCACTAATATCTAGATCCCAAACATTACTCAGTATCTAGAATGTAATCACATGTATGAAATAGATAAATGAACACATTCTTAAGTAAGGGCCAGGACATGAGCAAATAGAAAAATTTCATTTCCATTCACAAAGTGCCAACTGACATAAAAAGGATGCAGGCAGCAAGTACTACAGCAATTCAAAGAAGGTATAGATGCTCTTGTGGGATTTCCATAAGAGAAGCCATCTGAAGAAGAGAGAAATGGCTTGTGAATGATTCAGAGGGGGAGCACTAGTCTTTGGTCTAATCTTGAGTTTACATAAAGTTTGCAATGAAGTGGTATTACATATGAAGCTAATGATATAAACTCACTATACTGAGGTGTGCAGAGGTTGTTTCAATATCAAAAAGCAATACCAGGGAAGGCATGTAATGATGACAAAGGCAAAGGTCACAAACCATTTCTTAAAGACTGAGTGACTGTTAACACTAAGATATCAAAATCAGTAAATTGGGAATAATAGGTGACAGCCAGGTCCCAAAATAATTTATTCTTTGAGAAGAGACCATGGAAACAGAAGAATAAAGACAGCTCAGCCATCCCCAAATAAATTCCAATGGTCCTGATCACTGAAATAGCACCTCTCTCTTTGTAATTTTTAAAGATTCTTTGTATGTTGTTTTATGCATAAGAGCATTTTATGATACTTCATCATCTGATCCTTAAAACAAACAAAACTCTAGACATTACTATTGTTTGATTCTTCCTATTGACTTCTTAACCACCAAAGTTAAATTCATGATCAAACACATTGGGTTCTTCTTGAATATTTTAAAAATATTAAAAAATTTTTCAATTATAGTTGACATAAATATTATATTAATTTTAGGCATACAACATAGTGATTAAACATTTATATAACTTACAAAGTGACCCCCCCTGATAACTCTAGTACCCATCTGACACTGTGCAGAGTTATTGCAATGTTACTGACTATAATCCCTATCCTACACTTTTCATTCTTATGAATGTTTTGTAACTACCAATCTGTACTTCTTAATTTCTTCCCCTTTTGCACCGCTCCTCTTACTCGCTCCCATCTGGCAACCATCAAAATGTTCTCTGTATCTATGAGTTTGGATTTTTTTGTTTGTTTGTTTTGAATTTTTAGATTTCACATCTAAATAAAATCAAATGGTATTTTTGTCTTTCTCTGACTTATTTCAATGACTACAATGCCCTCTAGATCCATCCATGTTGTTGCAGATGGCATGACTTAATTCTTTTTTTATTGCTGGGTCATATTTCATTGTATAGGTACCACATTTTTGCCTACTCATCTATTAGTTGCTTCCATATCTTGGCTATTACAAATAAAGCTCCAAAAAATATGTGGATTCATATGTCTTTTCAAATTAGTGTTTTTGGTTCCTTTGGATAAATACTGAGAAGAGAAGTTGCTGGGTCCTTCTTTGTCTCTTGTTGTAGCCTTTGTTTTAAAGTCTATTTTGTCTTATGTAAGTATTGCTACCCCTGTATTTTGTTATTGTTTTATTTTCATAACAATATATATTTTTTATTTATTGACTTTCAGTCTGTATGCATCTTTAGATCTGATGTGAGTCTCTTGTATACAGAATATGCAGGGGTCTTGTTTTTTTTTATCCATTCAGCCACAGCATGCCTTTTGATGGGAACATTTAATCCATTTATATTTAAAGTAATTGCTGATAGTTTGGTAGTTATTGCCATTTTATTATTCATATTTTTAATCCTTTTTCCCTTTCTTCTTAAAAGAAGGTTCTTTAACATGACTTGTGATACTGGTTTGGTGGTGATGAAATCCTTTATCTTTTTCTTCTCTGTGAAGCTCTTTATCTGTCCTTCACTTCTAAATGGTAGCTTTGCTGGATAGAATAAACTTGGTTGATGGTCCTTGCTTTTTATCACTTTGAATACTGCATGCCAATTCATTTTGGCCTCCAAAGTTACTATTAAGGCATCAGCTGACAATCTTATGGGAGCTGTCTTGTAGGTAACTAATTGCTTTTCTTTTGCTGCTTTTAGGATTCTCTCTTTGTATTTAGCCTTTGACACTTTAATTGTGATGTGCCTTGGTTTGGGTATATTTGAGTTCATCATGTTTGGGACTCTGAGCTTCCTGAGATTTTATGTCTATTTGCCAGGTTAGGGAAGTTTTTATCAATATTCCTTCAAACAGGTTTTTAGTTCCTTGCTCTCTCTCTTCTTCTGGTACCCTGATGATACAAACATTGGTATGATGATGCAAACATTGATATGATGTTGTTCCAGAGGCTCTTTAAACTATCCTCATGTGTTTAGGATTCTTTCTTCCCTTTTTGTTGTTCTGACGAGCTGTTTGTCTGCTATGTATTCTTCCAAACTGCTGATTTGATCCTTCTATTTATCTAATCTACCTTTGGTTCTCTGTAACGTATTTTTCATTTCAGTTATTCTATTTTTTATTTCCAAGTGGTTCTATTTTCTATTTTTTTTACTTTTTATTTTGTTCTGTGATTTTCATGACAGGCTCTTAATTTTTGGAGAGTTACTAACACTGGTTTCTTTTCCTTTGAATGGGTTCTCAAAGTATCCATTACAGTAGTCTTGTTAAAATGCAAATTTGATCATATCAGTTGAGTCATAGTTTAGTGGCTTTGTGTTTCCAGATACTTAGGATGCTGTATCTCTAGCCAGTCATTTCTCCTATCATTGCCCTTCACTTTCCAGGATTATATGAGCAATTCACTATCCAGAATAATTCTTTTCCCTTAACCAAGAATTCCATTCTCTCTGTTGTATACCTGGAAAACTCACTCCCATTTTCAAAACTCAATTACATCTTATCTCATTTATGAAGTTGTCCTTTTTGTGTGTTGGAAACACATTCTCCCTTTCGGTTACCATTATACTTTCGGAAGACTGATTGTTGTGCTTGCTACACTTTATTGTTATTGCATTTTTTTTACATATCTCTATTTCCTCCCAGGTAATACTCTGTGGGACTACCTTTTATTCATCTGTTGATGTTTCCTTAGCATTTTATTGGCATGCAGTGTTTAGGCATACACATAAAAGTTGAATAAATTTAAAATTGTTATATACATATTTCCCTTATCACTTTACAAATATAACACAAAATTAATGTTGGTGCTGAAAGTTCACCTCTATTAAATGGTGGTGGTATTTGACTCCACTTTTATTGGTTTTTTTTTTCACTATTTTATACATTCCTACCTATACCTCTTCTTTATTTTTGCCTATGTCTTTATGATTAAGCCAAAAAAAGTGATTATGAGGGTAAAGCTAGACCAGAGGTCATAAATGGCTAAAATAATAAAGAAATTGTATGTATTTTTAGTGAGAACTTCCTGAAGCATTCAGATCTCCATCCTCTGAAGCATATGAAGGGAGCTGCTTCCAGTTTTATTAGCAGCTAATCAAGATGTTTTTGCATAGGGCTCCTGATTAGCTATTAGTGTACTAAGAGTAAATCAGGGTTAAAGTAGTTTCTGATTTGTTTTACATTGTAAATGTGTAGCTTTTTTCAACAGTTTCCAAGGCTCAGGAGATGAACACATCCTTTTGAGGGCCACTGTCAACCCACTGCACTAGCTCTAAGATACTTTGTGTTTGACTGATAAATGTGGGTTATAGGTAGGAGAGTGGCTGATTGTGTACATTCACCTTTGTAGATTCTTTAGTGGCTTTAGGAAGTTGGATGTGGCTGAGCAAATGACTGGAGCAGAATGAAGAAGGCACCAGACACATCTTTAGTTTACAGAAATCTTTACTTGGTACTTGACTTTGGAGTATACAGGAGTTTACAGAGCAGCAAAGTCTCAGACAGTCACCTATCTTGGCTTACTTTCCAGGTACAGCTTTTGACTTATTGACTGTTCAACTGTTTTTTTTTTTCCCCCTTTAAATTTCCACACACTATTTTCCTTCTGCTATTGATTTTTTAGCTTCATTCCATTTTGGTCAGAAAAAAGATACTTGGTATGATTTCAATCTTCTTAAATTTGTCAGAATTTGTTTAGTGACTTAACATGTGATCTGTGCTGGAGAGTGTGCTCCATCTGAACTTGAAAAAATCTGTGCTCTCCTGCTATTGGTTGGGATGTTCTTTTACATCTATTTAGTATACAGTGTTGTATAAGAGGTCTGTTTCCTTACTGATCTTCTGTCTGCCTGGATACATTAGTTTTAGTGGGGTATTGCAATCTCCTACTATTGTGTTGCTGCCTAATTCTCCCTCAATTCTGTCAATGCATAACTTATATATTTGAGTGCTCTGATGCTTAGTAAGTTTGTATTTTTCATTGCTATATCTTCTTGGTGAATTGATCCTTTCCATTACATTGTGACATTTTTGACTCAAGTCTATTTTGTGTGGTATAAGTATATCACCACCATCACTACTCTTCCTGCCTATTCTTTCTTTGGAATATATTTTTCAATCATTTCACTTTCAGCCTACAAGTGCCTTAAAATTTAGGGGACATTTTGACATTCATCTTTAGGCATTCACCTTATTTCTTAGCTTATGTAGAGTGTGAGTAGGGTACTTTTTGCTGTTTATCACTTTGGAAAAGATAACAAAATCTTGCACTTAAGCTGAGCCTCTTTTTTCTTCCACATCTGAAAATGAATGCCATTCATTACCTTCCTCATTCTTTTGGAACTTAGCACACAAGGTTTAAATGGTGAGCTTTCTTAAAGGAGCTCGATATACTTGTCAAGCTCTAGAACTCTGGTTTACTGTGTAGGAATCATATTAATTTGCTGGTTGTTAGCACTCTTGGGAAAATTTCTGGAGTAGACTTTAAGCCTGATATTTAAGTTTGCTAGACACTGAATTAAGGGTTTTAATAGAAGAGTAGGTTGGACTGTCCTAGAGCAAATTTTATTAAAGTGTGACAGTTGGACCACCTGTATCAGGTTCATTCTCATCGAGTCATTGAGTGCCCTCTCTCCAACTGAATTGTATACCTCTTATAGACAAGAACTATGATCATACCTCCTGTTTCCCACATCCTCATCTTACCTGTTCTGGAATAGAATCCCTTCTATGAACCTATTGTCAATTTATTTTAAACAATATCAGTACATGTGCATTTCCATTTCCCTTGAGGAAATGAGATTATACTTCACAATATTCAAACATCAAACCTTTACACTTTTGTGAACCCATAGATTTATAAATAGTTTGCAAAACAGTCTTCCTTCTGCACCATGCTAAGCTGAGCCCATCAGAGTTGGCCATTAATTATTTTTAAATGCAAAGGAGTAATAAGCAAAAAGAAAGAAATTTCTTCTCAAAAGAACTTCTTTCACTGAAGTAAAGACTAAAGGTCAAAAAGTCAAATTAACTTGGGATTTTTGACTGTTCTAAGTAATAAAGAATGCTGACAAGAACTATCACAGTACTGATTGCTATTATCATCTTTTCACTTTTCATTACAGTTGTTTATATTATTTTCATGAGATTTCAGTGAAGTTACCAAAGGTTTTATAATAGTCAAATTGAAAAAAAAAAAAAAACAAAGTTTCTTGAAATGCTAATATGAAGAAAAAATGAGTCAGAACATGAAAACTGTTTTAGACAAGTTGACAACACATATTCTTTGCTCATTTCTCTTTTTGAGAAGAGCTCCATCTTGTTCACACCCACATGCACAATACAGTGAATAAAATACCAGCAGTCACCTGATGGGGGTTAAAAAAGAAAAGACATGCTTATTCCAGAAAATTTTTCTAATTATTTCTATATTATCTCAGTATATTTGGAAAATAAAAACACTTTGAAATAGTCTCTAAATTTTTGTTATATAATTATTTGCTTATTTATCTCAATACAAATTTTTAAAAACACTTGTCACTTGTAGAAATATGTTTTTTTTTTATTTTACTATTTGGTATTTTAGTATTTGCATTTTTTAAATTTTTCCTTTGCCTACTATAATAACCTTTTAGGATACACTACACATATCCCTTCCATATTTCCCATACTCTGGCCCACACACATGCTTATGCCAAAACAGCCTTTTGGGAGAGATTAACATAAATTTGATTGAGTTTAGAAGGTTGAGGAATGCATAGTTTTTACATCTCAACATTTTAAAAGTACCTTTTGGAAGTGACCCTAGTTTGAGTCCAAGTTCCATTGAATTATAAAATACATTTCATTTTTTATTGTATTTTTTCCATTGCCATTTATTGCCCTTCCACATCATCCCCATAATCACCATACTGTTGTCTGTGTCCATGAGCCTTTTTCCTGTTTGCTCAATCCCTCCCTCCTCTGCACCCACCATAATCTGTCATCCTGCTCTCCATCAGTGAGTCTGTCTCCGTTTTCCTTGTTAGTTCACTTTCTTCATTAGATTCCACATATGAGTGGAATCATATGGCATTTGTCTTTCTCTGACTTATTCCACATAGCATAATATTCTCTAAGGTTCGTCTACACTGTCACAAAGGGTAAAATGTTCTTCTTTTTTTATAGCCAAATAATATTTCATTGTATAAATGTTCCATAGTTGTTTTATCCACTCCTCTACTGATGGACACTTGGGCTGCTTCTATATCTTGGTTATTATAAATAAGGCTGCAATGAACATAGGGGTGCTTATGTTCTTTTGAATTAGTGTTTTAGGCTCCTTCAGATATATTTAGAGAAGTGAGATTGTTGGGTCAAAAGGCAGATCAATTTTTAATTTTTGAGGTATCTCTATATAGTTTTCCACAGTGGCTGCACCAATCTGCATTCTCACCACCAGTGCCAAAGGGTTCCCCTTTCTCCACATCTTTACCAGCACAAAATAAAAAATAAAATACATTTCAGATATGCCTAGGTATGTCCAGTAAAATGGTGAAGCTATATTCCCAGGAATCTGTTTACATGAGCAACTGAGAAGAAGTAGGGGGAAAGAATATATTATAACCATTATAAGCATGAGTCAGATATAATAGGTCCATTGAACAGGAGGTAGGTTGCAGAAATAGATCTACATATTCAGGACGATTTTGCAAAGGTGCAAAACTAATTCAGCAGAGAAAAGCTAGTTTTCTTTTTGATGAATTGTGCTGGAAGCTTGTAATGCATGGATATTGTGCATAGGTAGCCACATATGAAAAGATGAACTTTCATCCTTCTGCCATATAAAGAATTAACTCAATATAGATCATAAATCTATAAAACTTCTATATGAAAACATGGGGCAATTATAATGTTATTAACCAAAGTTATCCCAATAAATTTAATAATTTAAAAATAAACAAGACAAACTCTTTGTGCCCTTGGGTTAGAAAAAAATTTTCTAGAGATGACACTCCAACAATATTCATAAAAGAAAAAGCAATAAACTAGATTGGTTTCATCAAAATCTGAAACTTCCTATATGCATAAAGAACTCTCAAAACTTATGAACAGAAAAAAATTTTAAATTAAAAAATGAGCAAAATATTTGAAGAGACTTCACCAAGGAGACATATGGATGGCCAGTAAACACATAAAGTTACTTAACATAATTGGTTGTTGACTAATTGAAAATTAAGACCATGGGAGATGCCATGATGCGCCTACTGAACGGCTAAACTTATGAAGTCTGACCACACTGCGTGGTGGAGACTGTGGAGGCTGTGCAGCCAGAGCCAGAGTAAAAGGGGAAGGAAATTTGAAGATCCCCATGGCAGTCGAGATACTTTGTTAGCATCATTTTGGTAAATATGACAGATACAGAGGTCATAATTATTCAAAGATAAGTGCAGTTCTGATGATTGTAGGACACAAATGCTTAAATGAGCCCTAAATTATTGCCATCGAATTTCTTGGATTTAGGATTGATTAAAGACAAATTGTGAGCCATTAGGAGAAAGCCATGATGTATAATATGCTCTCACATCTCAAGGGGATTCTCTTAATTTCTTATGTTTCATTGATATTTCCAGTGATTCCACAAAGAGACATCAATAAAAGTACCCCCAATCTCAAATAATTAGGAGATTAGGAAACCATACTGGTGATCCTAAACCTCATATTTGAAATCCTTCCAGATTTAAGCCTTTTGAAGTACTATGTTTTCTCAACTGCTTAAAAAATATTATTAATGTTCTTTGAATCACAACTCTCTTACAAGGGATGAATATGTCAAAACAGATAAGGACATCTATTTTCAAAGAACTTCCTACTTCAAGTTTAATAGTCTCCCAAAGTTTATGTAACCAAGTCCCAAACTGTTGAGAAGGGTTGACAAGCATGTTTCTCAGCAGTTCTGGAATTTATGTTAGGTAGCTTTTAGAGCAGATAAAGCAAAGAGAGTTTACTGAATGCCTAAATAACCAGTGATGCAGGTTCTTATTCGTATTCTTAGTGGTGGTAAATACTCTTTCTTACTGTTCTGCCTTAGCATTTTTTCTTTTATTTTCTTTTTTATTCTTCTTCAGGGACCCCTTGACTATTTTAAAAACACATCAAGTTTGTTTGTAATTATTAAAATGATCACTTTTGCCCTTTTGGATTCCTCTATACCACTTGATTCAATTTAGCATATTTAAGGTTTGTTCATTTGGTAATAGTAGACTGGATCGTAAGGAGGGCATGTAGTTAAACTAAAGATGATTGTGTGTGCAGTAGCTTAGGCTGCTTAGACACTTGCATTCAACCATTTTATGTGTTTTATTGGTGATTCTTCAAAGATCTGCTAACATGATTGAACTTGCACTGAGTAGGATCCTCTGGCTACCTAAAACATTCATCTGATATCCTGATTCTCAACGTAGAGAGAAGGTTCTTCCCGGTCTAGCACCAGGATGCCCTCTGAGGGCCTCCAAGCAGGTAAGGGTGTCCAAGTTGCTGCATGAAGCCAGTAGTCAGCGGGCACATGAAGCATCACAGAGATTCCCAGCAAGAGTGCTCTGGGAGGCAGGGAGAGTTGCAGCTGGAAAGTACCCATTTCCTGGATACAGCCTGCCTTACTATTCAGTAACAGACATCAATTATCCTGACTCTACATGTTACATTCTCACTCCTCATGGGCTTATTAAGTGATTTGTCTGTGGATGGGCCCCAAATTCCCCAGAACTCTGCTTCCATAAAACAGTCATATGTTGCAACATGCATGTCTCATAGGAAGTAATATTTCAGATGGGAACAGCCAAAGAAATAGTTCACATAAATTCCACCACTAAGCCTATAAAATATGGTTAGGAAACTGAAGGGTACTTCTTTAGGAAATACATGTTTTTAAACAGTTGCAAGGCATATCAGCCTTTTACTTCCCCAAATTTGAATTATTTTCAGCAAATGTCAAATTGTATATTTTACATAATCTACTTTTATAATTGTCTTTACTTAGACCCCCCACTCTGCCTAGAGCGACACGTTTTACTGAGTCCCCAATTCTAGTTCATCTCTAGCAACGTTCATACTACTATAGGTACTTCCAAATTCCTCTTACCAGGAGAGTTCTGGAAATGTTTTGTTTTTGGTTTCTTTCCTGATTATTAGTATTGTTGCTTTATAACAAGCTTCATCAAGTCATAGGGAGGAAGCTAGACTAGTAGTTAGAGTACCTGATTTTCTTTCTTCCTAGCTGGGTGAATTGTTTAATATCTCCAGATGTTAGTTTCCCCATCTATAAAATGGGAATAAGAATACAACACCTGCCTACCATATAGGGTTGTTCTGAAGTTCAGGTGAAACAGTGCATGTACAAATATTTTAAAGATAATTATGTGTTCTACAAACACACAGTAGAAGTACTATCTGCTACTGTTACTCTTATTTCTACCACACTCCTAATAACAACACTGGGTAAAGTGCTATCCAGAAAATACGCTCATCATTTTCAGTGAGTTTGACCTTCTTAGCATATTACACTTTATACGTCTCTTTGTCTAGGAGCATTTCCCCTTGATTTTTTAATTTTTTAATATCTATAATTAACTATGGAATAAAACCTGATTAGAGGACAGAAGCGAAAAACAGTATTTAAATTGAAGGAGCAGAGAGAAACAAAATTTAAAACAAAAGTATAAATTGTGTAGTCCTACTGGAAGAATTAAACATTTTTATTGTCTGCGTATTTATACCAGACAATGGTCCTGTCTGAGACTAAGTCATCTGATATATTTATTGTGATTTTGACACACGAAAGGATCAACTCGGCCTCTGTTCATCAGAGGAGGATGAAGCACACACTGGGCAGAACCCTTTGTGAGCTCTATCTGTGAATCCTAACACTGCTCAAACCCCATGTACACTCAAAATCTCCATAGCATGTTTTGTTAGAAGTAAATAGTTTCACGCCAATTCTGTGCCTGAAATTTCTGAGCAGCTTGACACCCCAGTTTAACCCTGGAGGGCGTTATTAGTTACTCTACTATATAAAAAATGCAGAAATAATAAGTGTGTCTGTATAGTATGCATGCTGAGTAATAACCAAGAGGACAAAATATTTTTTACAGGCTGGTAGTAGGGAAGTTTTGCTTCTGTGTAGTTCCCACTTCAGCTGCACCCGTGGGCTCTTTTACCGTCCTTCGACTATAGCATCATATATGTGGCCTAACAGGAAACGCTGCTTCCACATTTAGTGTTTGTTTTCTCAGCCACAGACGATAAAAGAGAGAGCTAAATCTTAGTGGGTGGGTTTTAATCCAGACGGCCACAAGCTTACAATCAAATAAGTCTGCAACACCTGAGCTTAAACAGGAACAGTTAGCAGAGGAGCAGGCAGCAGGGGGAAGGTAACTGCTCAGGGTTCAAGTCATGTCAGGGGGGCTTGAGTCAACTAAGACTACAGTTAGGCCTGCTGGTGGCCATTGCTCAGCTTTGACAACGAGTGAAGACCTTTAAGAAGCAATTAGTGGTTTGTTCTTAAGAGAACCTGTGACTCAAAGCTCTGGGCACAAGGGTTCGCCTGGTATCTATGACTAATGCAGTGTATGTAGCTCAGGCCCATTTCCTTTCACATTGTTGGGCAATAACATGATCTGAGGATCTGTTGATTTTCTTGCAGAATTTAAAATTTTTTCATAAAAAGTATTTGGCTTTACAGAAAATGAAGGAAGTATTGTTCACTCCGTATTATGACTTGCTTCGAGAATCAAGAAATAAGAATGTCTGTTGCATGAGAGGCTGACATCTGCAAACAGCTTCCCACACCTCCAGCCTCCTCCCAAAATGTACCACCTCCCCATCAGCCCAAAGCTCCACTGGCACTCTCACACAGGAGGTTTTTCCTTACTGATCCCAGACACCCCATTAAATTATTAAAGAATGCCCTGTTATATTTATTACAGAGGTGGTTGATATTGCTGCCAATTGTTGAATTTCGGTTTCCTGTGGTTGATTTTCATGCATGAGGAATACACAGCTGCTGGGTGGGTGCCAGTGCTCCATCAATCTCTCCAGGCTTCCTCGACCTCAGGATATGTAAGAGTAGCGGATAAATTGGAAGATCAATGACTTGTCCCTCCTGCCGCACCGGCTGCTATTGAGAAATTAATATAAGGATCACTATAAATAAAAGATAAAAGATGATAAGGCTTACAGTGTAAAATATTAAGGCTGGACACAATGTGCCTGAGGAATCTAAACCAAAAGCTAAGCAAATTAACCCTGTGAGGGCCTTCCACCACCACCCTGGAAATCCAGTTTGAGAAAGAGATCATGCTGTAATGTGATAGGATCTCTTATTAGATAAAGAGAGTCAGGGACATTAATAAAATGGTGTTCCTTCTCCTTTCTGTGTGGTAGAGTTTTAGGAATGGATAAGATTGAAGATACTGTTTGCCCTTGACACCGCATTTTCCATGAGGAAACTGAGGATCAGAGAGTTAAGTGGTTTGCTCAAATATTTGGGGCTAGCTGGTGACAGAGCTGCTAATGGACCCCAGTTCAATCCTTTTTCTATCAAGCTACCTCCAATCACAAAGACTCTTCAAAAAGCTGTCAGTTTTGTGCTCTCTTGGGCTTTCCTTAGAAGGGCACTAATTTATAATCATCCCAGAGCAGCAAAAGATGATGGTATTTCCTAATATGCACTCCAGACTGAAGATCTACGGGCAGCATGACATTAACATTCGACAGATATTGACAAAGCACCTTTGCTTCTGAGGCTCACAGGGGGCATTATCCACAGTCTCCCAGTGTTGAGGAATGGAGCAGATGGGCAGACTCAAAAAATATACAGGGGAAGAGTTTGGAAAGAGAGAGTTTGGAAAATAAAAAATGCTGGTTGTATTAGGAGAGCCCTGGTTGTAGAGAAAAGAGGCCTTCAAGAGAGCACTTGACTTTCAAATGGGAACTGAAGTTGAAGAGCCATCAGTTAATTTTGTTTGATTCTAAAAGTCTAAATTCAGCTGCTTGCTCTGGTGCATGTTGGGTGTATGTGAATCTGAATGGCTCAGCCCCAAAGTGGCTCCGCTTTCCTGGGATTCCCAGTTAGATTCAAGTTCCACTTTGCCTACTGGGAGCTCGTAACAGGAGAAACAGGCTGTTACGGTTGCCAGACAGCTGAGTTCTATATATACCTTGATTTGCAATTCCTCTTGGCTGCTTCACAGGACAACTAGATGGGATTTAGATTCCTTAAAATGCAATTATGAATCTATTGGCCTTGACTCTAGGTTCTACCCATGAATTCATTTGTACTTGGCAAAGAGTATTTAATTTCTCATCTCCTAAGTCATGTAAGCCTCTCTTCAGAGCCTCTCCTCACTCTCACCTGTTAATAATCAGAAGTCAGCTACATAAAGCATTCACTTCAGTCTCCATCCCTTCTGAAGACAAATGCACTTAAAAAAAAAATACTGGGATGCTGATTTTACTTAAAGACTAGTCACCTACAGGGTTATAAAAGGTGATTCTTTAGCAGGTTAAAAAAAAATCTCACACTCTTGCTTTTTCTTTTTGAAAAAAAAACTCCCATCAGTACTGTTTCTTATGGGTCAGAAAGCATGCATTACAAAAAGAGAAAGAGAAAAGATTAGAGATCAATGCCAACTCTCACTGAAATACCTGCCCGAGTTGAGAAATGAATATGAAGCTCCCTATAAATAAAAGATAAAAGATGATATGGCTTTTGGAGTAAAATATGAAGCCAGCCACAATGTGATATATCAAGTTTAACCAAATTAAGCCCCTGGGATAAACAGAAGCATGGATTTTGTTGCATTTGAAAAATAAACTAGTATTTAAAAAATAAGCTTATATATGAAAAGAGTCAACCAGGGGCTCAAAAAAAGGAGAATTCAGTCTCTTTCCTTTCAGGTAGTCTCTCTGAGACACCTGCGCGAGATCTGGAAAATGCTTCCCCCTGGGCAACTCAAAGCAGAGCGATCACTCAGCATTCTGTGAAGGTGCACCAACCCGTCTTAGTCGTTGATGTGGTAGCTGGAAGCTATGTTTAGTGGATGGAGTTATTTTTTGCATTTCAATTCACAAGCTTTGCTCAGAAAATATGCTTTCCATTAGGATGTACACAAATCATTTTTCTAATCTATCATTCATTAGATTAATGTTAGTATTAGACCTTCATAGAGCATTTGGGCATTTTTCCAGAAACACATTATGTAACACATGGAGTTCCAATTCATAACTGCAAAAGTTTCAAGACTTGAGCTTCAGAGAAAACTTTAGAAACAGGCTGGCTGCAATGAATTTTTCACTCCCTTGCCTTCCTAGTCTCCTCACATTGTGTATCTTTTTCAGGAAATTAGATCAAAATACAAATACAATCTTGGTCCAATTAAAGTAATTATTTTGACTTGTTGAGTTAGGTGGCCAGAGTTTTTCTCTAAGTCTATTGAGTATATACTCCTGTCCCTGAATGGTTTGACCTTCTCTCTAACCCTGAAAGAATACGGATGGGTTGGGTGACTCACATTCCCTTTTGGAGCAGTGAGCTGAATTATTTAGCATAAGCGATGGGGAAAAGTGGAGGAGTAAGCTGGAGAAATAATTTTAAATTATATCTTTGGCTGGAGGACAGTTGGCCCACCTTCACAAGAGTAAACATGGCGTATGCAGTGATTCGAATACTCCAGGATGTCTGTTTTAACAATAAAGACCAGATCTGGACACAGTCCCTGGCACAGTCAGACATGCACCTGCACCTTCCCTATATCAAAAGAAACACAGAAGTGTGTTGAAAACTGCTTAAGTGAGAGACATAAACACAGCTACAGATGAATGGACAGGGCTCCAAGGCTTTAAATGCTGGACGGCTTGCACAGCCGTCAGCCGGGTAAGCTCTAGCCAATTTTCAATTGTGACAGTCCAGCTTCACGTTGCAGACATGCTAGAAGGTTCTCTTCCCTGCCCAATATTTTAGGGAGGATATTTAACACGCCTGTTAAATGTCTGCAGGTGATTGCCAGAGTGAGGCTTTTGAAAATGATGGCTGAGATCTTTGATAGGGTCGTGGCTTTGTTAGGCTTCTTGGTCAGAATCTCCAACATAATTTCAATCAACTGTGGTTTTTGGATGATATACATGTCTAACTCATTGCAAGAAAATATCCCTGTATATTTGAAGTTAGAGACCAGCTGGTATAGATTTGTATGGTTCTCTCCTGACCTAACCTCTTAGCTTATTTTTGTTCCTTGATTGTGGTTAAGGTTACTCTCGCCTTTGGCCTTTGCATTTGCTGTTCCTATTTCCCTGGAATATTATTTCCAGAAAATTTTTCCACAAATGTCTCCTTTCTATTCTTTGACACTCATTTCTTGAAGGTATTTTTCTCTATTATACTACTATGTGACAATTTATCATCTCTTATTTCCTTCATAGTACTTACCAGTTTTTCAAGAATGGTAGCAAAATAACAATAAAGATAACCACTACCTTTTGTGTTCATTTGTATTGTAATGAACTTCTTCCCAAAGAATGCCAGCTCCGTAGTGATGGCAGAGATCGTGTTATCTACTTATTTTCTGTTCTGTTCCAGCCTTGGAACCACAGCATTAGTGCCATTGCTTAAAAATGCATTTATAGTTGAAAATATGGTAAATGCAAAAGCTCTACCTGATGGACAAAGTCACAGTCACTTCCTAGAACTCTGAGTATTTCTCAAAATGTTGTGGTACTAGTTAACAAAAAGCATACTTTATGTTCTGAAGATAATAATAGTTTAGTTGACATTCTTTTGGGTCCAAAGGGACCAACATCGTGAATGATATTGGAAAGTTACACAGAGCCTGGAGGTTTGAACCCCACTGAACTCTCCATGGGGTCCTTGCCACATACCTACTTATCAATAGTAGGAATGAGAAAAAAATCAAAGCTCTGGTTGGTGGATCAAGGTAAGCTAAAACTCCTTTCACTTGTGACACACAGGTAAAATATCTGGAAACAGCCGCACAGGATTTGGTAAAAATCTTAAGCAAGAAGTAGTGGAGAAGATACAACAAAAATAAAAGCAAGTTAGTGCTGTTGGGAAACTTTTTCAAGGACAGCTTAGAGAATAATAATAATAGCAACAGCAGTAATAATAAGATTAATTTCAGAAGGCTTAGAATAGCACATAGTTCTAATCACACTACATGTATTAACTCTTTCTGCACCACAGCCCTGTAAGATGGCTGCAGTTATTACCTTTATTCCTCAAATGAGGAAATAGGACAAAAAGAGGTTAAGTAACAGTCCTCAGGTCTCATAGTGGTGGAGGTGGGAAAAAGACCCAGGCAAAGTAAGTAATCAGTGCTCTTAACCAGTAGGTCATACTTTACAAGTAATATTTGTACATTTTGAAATCATTTTGCAAATACTGTTTTTATTAAGTCATTTTTATTGTTATTCTATTATAGTTGTCCCAGTTTTCCCTCCTTTGTCCTTCTCTGCCCATCCCATTCCCTGTTCCCACAGTCAAATTCCTAAAGTGCATGGAGAATACCCAGGGAAATAGGCATTATAAATGTTTTGATTTTATGTTTATCAGCAAGTGTTAACTTTCTGCAGTGCAATATTCTTCCCTGATGTTTTATTGCTCAACTGATTGATTTTTAGAGAGATGGGGTTGATTCTTGTATGTACCTGACCAGGAATCAAACCCACAATCTTGGAGTATTGGGACAAATGTAAGAGCTGGGTTATAAGAGTGAACCTGTTCCAGCCCCCTCATTTTATGGAAACTTAGAGGCTCAAAGAGGGAAGTGATCCTCCCAGGATCAGACGGTAAATCAGTGATTGAGGCAAGACTACTGGGCTTCTGCTGAGCAACGACTGTTGACAGGGCATCAGTGAAGCACGGTGTCCTTTTGCCTGAGAATATGAAGCTTAATCACAGGGTGTGGGGTTCCTTTGTTTTCCTTTTTACATCATCATGGGCCACATTATTTTTGTTGCTCTCTGGAACTGGATTTCCTGAATCTTACTTTCTTAGGCATTATTTTTTTGGATTATACGTTGAAATATTTTAAGTCAAGGAAGAGGCCTTTCTGAGGTAGCTCAGTTGGTTAGAGCAGTGGTCCCCGACCTTTTTTGGCACTGGGGACCAGTTTCACGGAAGACAGACAGCAGGGCTGGGTGGACAGGAGGCAGAGTCCTGGTGAATTTTGCTAGCGCCCTGGTCCCTAATAGGCTGCGGACCGGTATAATTCTGCTGCTGGGGTGGGAGCGCTGGGGACCCACATTTTATACATTAGTAAGTCTACAAATGCATAAATGTGCTGAAATGTATAAAAGGTGCTTAATGTCTTTAACATGACAGCTTATTTTGTTCTTAACTACTGCCCTTCTTCTGATATTTTGTAATTTTTAATACATAATAGGAAAGAAAAAATACCAGGCTGAAAGTAATCAGCACACTAACTAGCTTTTGATTCTGCAGAAAGCCTTCTGGAGACTTCCGATGCACACCGTGAAAACACACTGTACGAGGTCCAGAGTATTTGGTTGCCATGTGTTTTCTTCTGGCATCACTGTCTTGGACTGCAAATCGATCAAAAACAAATTAAGTATTAAGAAGGGGTATCAAAGCTATCGGAGAAAGAAATTCCTGAACTTTCTTACTTTACTGTATAAAACTTCAGCCATATATGAAATCAACATTAAAGGTTAAATCTTAAGGGCAACATAGTCCTGTAAAAATAAGGGAGACTATAACACAAACAATATACAATTCTAACATTGTATACACATATATTTACACATAGTCTTGAATGTGTTTAGAAATATCAAATGTATTAAATTTGGGAGCAATAAGAATATTATTGTTTTTCTTATTGAGAATATTAAGAAACATACTCAGACACATATATTTGTCCTGCTGGTCTCTTGACTATTCAATTGAGTGCAGTCATTTCCCCATATATTTTTTCTAGAATTAGTGATTTTTATACAGGAATTTATCTTTATAAAAATACCTGTGTCATGACCCCAAAGCATGCAGACCTGTTTTTGGCATCTGGTGTCATCTGGTGGGGAAAGTGACCAGTTGTATGACAAGGGAATAAGAAGTTGAATATTAGAATAAGACTTTATGTATACTTTTTTTTTTTATTCCAAAAGGAAAAGGGAAGGATGACAGCTCAAGCCATTGGAATAAATGACCTCTCAGATGGATCAGAGTTAGGATAATTCTTTGGTTGCTGGCTGCCCTGGGTTTATTGGTCATTTTAGGTTACATAGCATGCCTAAGTAACTGCATCACTCGATGACAGGATCCACACAACATAGTTTTATGGTCCTGGAATTAGTTTGTGTGTTAATAGATAATGGAAATTGTGAATTTATATTCCCTGAAATTAAAGAAACTAATTAAGGTACAGGTTTAACTGAACTGCAAATGCTGGCTTCATCCATGCTCTCTATACTCAAACAGGCTGCGTCTTTCCACTGTGGTTTGTTAAAGGAGATAGCAGTAATAGCAGCATATTTACAAAGTGCTTTCAGATTAAGTTTGGCAAAGTTCAGTGTTCACCCAAAAGTAAATCAATTCATTTAGTGTTGAGGGAAATATCTTCTCACTTTTTTATTGTCACTAAAGAAATTTTAACACTTGTTCAATATGTTTCCTCTTAGGATGCCATTCATAATATGATCTGTCATTTTAAATACAAATTTATATTACAAGGTGGAGAACAGTACCTAATGTTTTTAGTGGCTGCATGGTCTGGGGTTCTCAGATTTGGACTCAGACTTGCATCCCAAGCATTACAACTTAGGCTTGCTAAGTGAGTTCCTTGCAATCCAGGAAAAAGTTGTTCATCTGAATTTAAAGTACAGTTCAGTAAATGTGGTAGTGGTTGAAGAAGCAGACATGGAGAAAATCTCCTAGGGCAATCATGGGCGAGTTACTAGACCTCTCTGTGCCTCAGTTTCTTCATCTGAAACTGAGTTTCTTCATCAATGGTGATAAATAAGGGTACCAATTTTACAGGGTTATTGTAAGGAATGATTGAGTTCATAAATTTTTAAAAAGCTGAATGCAGTGTTTGGCTTATAATTTTTAAATGCTGGTAGTTATTAGTTAAACAATATGACTCTGTTGTTTATTAAATTATCTCAAAACAATGATAAGGGCCTGTTATTATAGAAGTTCTATTTTTTGGTTGTATAGATCAGACTAACTCATCATGTTTAAACATTAAACAAAGAGGAAAAACAGTTTTATTTTTTTTAACCTGGTCAAAGTACCCAAGTCACATAATTCAGAAATGCTTCTAGCTAAGGACATTTGTTTTGACTATGTCACAGCCAGAAAAAGTTTATTGTCCCAGAAAGTGACAGCCTTATATTTGTGTGGCATAAAAATGAAGATAAATACTACATAAGATATATGCCTCTAGACGTAGTCATGTCATGTGTAGGAGAAAATCGTCTCTGCTGGGTTCAACTATTGTGATCCGGAGCCTGTCGTTGTCTGTTATCAGGAGCAGGAAAGCATGAGTAAGAACAATATATGTTTGCTTTATGTCAATCTACAGCATTAATACTGTCGATCAGCTTCTGGGAAAACCCCCTGTTCTCTTTTGAGCATGTTCACGTGAAGTCTACCATCAGCGTGGTGGGAGTTGACTCCATTTATAAGTTTGCATACAAATTGAAGAGTGAAATGAACAAATATTGACCAAATATCTGGCCATGCAAACTGAGAAAATCATTAAAAGTAGATGTATGAAGAATAAGGCAAATATACTTTTGGCATGAAACCCACAAAGGTGCTTCTTGATAAGAAACAAAAAAGTTTGCCAGAGTAGTGCTACTATAGTAAACCCACAGAATCAGTACAAATCAATACAAACGTGCACACGTGCACAAACATAAGGAAGCCCCCTTCACAATGACCCAATGTACGTTAATGGGTCTTCATCTTGAGCATAAGAAGTAGGATAACAGCTGTCCTTAATGAGCTGTGTTCACCAAAGAAGACTGGTTACTAACAAAACAGCAAAGGATAGCTCTAATAAGGAGTGACTGAGTGACCAAAGGAGTCCTTGGACTATAAGCAAATTAGTGGATAAAAAATAAGCTACATCTGTTACATTTTGGTTTTTGTTTATAGAAAATGGACATAGACATACATGCAAAGTTGCAGAGTCCTCAAACCCTAGAAAGAGCACTTAGGTTTTCTTTTCATTTAGGACTTGAGTTGCCCCAAATCATTGAGCTATTTTTATTCACTGTTCTGCAGGACAGAAGGCATTTTTACTAATTAGTGAAAATATTTCTGCAAATATCTCTGGGCTGAAGTTTCAAGGCATAGCTTGAAAACATGAACTTCAGTTGTTTTTGGAATAAAATAATTTTCCTTTCTCTTTAAAATCAAGTTATTTGTAATACTCACTGCAGAAAGAAACACACACAAAAACAAAATGTAATAGCATCTGTTAAAAGAGATTATTTTTTCCAGTAAAATAAACACAAGAAAAATGTGTTCTTAAATGTTTCATTATCATGAAAATCATAGATGGCCAAGAAATGGAAATCTTGTATATAGACTTTGAAAAGGGTAATCAAGATTCTGAAATCGTACACAAGTATATACACATACATACAAAAGTTGGAAAGACAATTGAGAGACTACCCTGAATCCCCTTTTCCAAAGAGGTAAACAGAGATGTCCATTCACAAGAGAGGCCTCTTGGGGGGAAAACAACTTCACAAGGGCAGAAAAAACTGGTAACAGCCATCAATTACATGAAATCTAGTTCTTATTTTAAAACAAATAAGTAAATAAGTAGAGAAGGAAGGGGAAAAAGGGGGAGGGAGGGAAAGAAAGAAAAGAGGAAGAAAGTGAGAAATAGAAAAAAACAGGAAAATTGTATGAAAACAACTAAGTGTACAAACAGTAAAACAGACACCAGAGGAAACAGAAATAATACAGGGAACCAAATATCACTAAGCAAAATAAAAATATATAAAGCAAAGTTATTCATTAGAACTATCAGGATATGATAGAGATAAGTCCTAATGAGTAAGAAAAGAAATACCGATTAAAAAATAGATATATAATATGTATGTGTGTACATATATAAATATATATTTCAGTAAATTATATATAATATATTACATATGTTTATGCTAATATTTTAAATACTATATATTTGTGCATATATACTAAAATATTAAGATAGATAACAGAAAACATAATATTATGATGGGCATGCTAGGAACAAAGAAAGGATAATGAGAGTGTTATAGTAGTTTTCCATTGCTGCATAAATAAGTTTCCTCCAACTTAATGACTTAAAACTACAGAAATTTATTATTTTACAATTCTGTCCATTAGAAGTTCAACATGTGTCTCACTGGGGTGAAATTAAGGTGCCAGCAGGACTGCATTCCTTTTTGGAGGTGAGCGAAAAATCCCTTCCCGTGCCATTTCTAGAGACTGCCCTCATTTTTCTGCTCATGGTCCTGTTCTTCACCTTCAAGTCCAGCACAGCCACATTGAGTCCTTTCCTGACCATATCACTCTGACCTTGCTTGCATTTTCACACCTTCTCTATTTCTTCTCACTAAGGGTTTAAGGACCCTGATTATTACATTGGGCCCACCACTGTGATCTAAGACAACCTGACTTTAAGGTCAGCTGATTAGCAACATGAATTCCATCTGCATCTTTTATTCCTTTTGCCATGTAACCTAAGACACAAATTCTAGGATTATACCATGAGTAACTATGAGGGAGATTCAGACTACCTACCAGATATAGAAATCATCAAAGAAGGAATTTAAAAAATCATTCAGAGCTAAAAGTAAATACAGTTCTTTAGCTTACAAAGTTGTATTACGTGTAGAGAACTTTTAAGTGGTGTGAATTACTTACCAAGGCTTCTTTCTGCTGGATACAGAAAAGATCAAAGAAAAATAGAAAAACAAAACTTTACAGATGGAAAGAGATTACCTACAAAGCAACTAAAATCATTAAAATTGGAATTATCAGTAGTATCAGATACTATAAGAAAATGAAACAGGGCTACCAAATTTTGATGAGAAATAATTTCAGTTAAAAAATAGCTGAAAATGGATTACAGACCTAAATGTAAAATGAAAACCCATAAAACTCCTAGAATATAACACAGGAGAAAACCAAGATGACCATGGGTAGAGTGCTAATGTTTTAGATAAAATACAAACGGCACAGTCCATGAAAGAAAGAATTGATAAGCTAGAGTTCATGAACATTGAACATTTCTGTTCTGTGAAAATTATGTCAAGAACAAAAAAAGAGAAGAAGACATAGAATGGGAGAAAAATATTTGCAAAAGATATATCTTATTGTTAGGATAGAGTGACAGCTTTCAAGCTCCTTCCATGTGGGACTGGTGAAATTTACTTGGGTATGTAGTATAAGGCATAGACCTAATTTTATTTTCTTTTAAATGGGTATACAGTTTTCTCAGGGTCTATTTTAAGGATTATTTTTAAATCTTTAGATTATAATTTCACTTAATCATGTTCAATTTCCCAGACATACTTAGACCTATTTGTGGATATTTTTGCCTGTTTAACTTATATCTGTATATCTATATATCAATATTCTATATTTATATCTATATCTATCTGTATTTATGTTGTTCATGTAGCAGTGCCATGAGGTTTGAATTATAGTAGCTTTATAGTAAATTATAGAACTGCCTATGAGTAAATAGATATGCACTTTCTAATAACATTTATTACTTGTGCTTGAGTGCCTTCAAATATTCTTTATGCAGATTCTTTCCTATTCACTCAATATAAATTCAGAGCTAACATGTATTAAAAAATGAACTAAAATGGTTAACAATTTTTAGTTTTTGTTTATATTCCTTGATTTAAAATATGGAAGAGTAATAAAATGCAACATTTTAAAATGTTTTCTAATTAAAACAAAATACCCTGTGGAATACTTTTGCTTCATTTGTTTCATTAATTCTACCTACTAAAGTTAATTTACGTTCATTCCTGTAAAGTGAGAACTCAGTATCAAATTTTTTTTTCTGTTAGCATATTCAGTGAGACTTACCAATAGTCGTCTGCTAGGTGGTAAGCAGTAAATAGATTTCTATTGCAAATAATCTTAGCCAATAAATGTAATTTATGCTCCTTTTAGAAATAAAGATGTTAATCTGAGATTTCACAAAAAGGATCTTCTTGTTGAAGCCAAAAGCAATTCTGCTTCAATTAGTTGCACATGCAAATATTACCCAATTTCTTTCATCTTCTTTGACAGTTGTACAGAAAGAAAACTAAATAAAAGAATGAAAGTCAAATCCACTACAAATACATAAAGATATCACCCCTATTTAAGGATTTCCACATGATTTCTATGCTCAAACCTTCATGCTACCCTTTCTTCCTAAACAGAATTATAAAAAGTCATAATGAGAACAACTGATTTGGACTTAGGTTTGACTTCAAATCCCAAATTTGCAGCTTTAATAATGTAGGAAAATCCTTTGACTGCTTAAACTGAGCCTGTCTCTACATTTGTAAAAGGGTGAAAATAGCTATTAACATGGCTTTTGTGAGGATTAAAACACTGATACACAGAAATATGGGTATTTTTAAAATGTGGACTAAAATATAAAGAGAAAAATACAAAAAGAAGCTAACTAAAATGGCCCATCAACATTTCATTACTCAAATAATCCCTGGCCATTCACCATATGAGAAGGGGCATCTTTCTTCAAGCCTTTTTCTGTGCTCTAGTTTATGAACATTCCCTCCATCTGCTTTTGGTGGTAGGGACTGACATTTCAGGAAGTTTTATTCAAATTCTTATGCCTTGACTTCAGGGAAGAAGAGCAGGAGCTGAGCGGATCTCTGCCTAATCAGACAGAATTTTAAAGTATTCCCTTCCTCCCTTTTCTAGACAGCCACTGTCAGGTGGTGGGGCTAAGCCTTCTTTGGTTTACTATAGTTACTGTGTTTTCCTGCTGGATTTCTAAAACATGGTTTCAACGCATCATTGTTGTTATTCCATTACAGTTGTCCCAATTTTATAAACAAATGTTCATTTGTTTAAACTGAGGGGATTTGAGGGTTATGTTTTAAAAAGGTTATCCCTTTATTTTGGAAGGGATACTGCATAGACTCCATGTTTTCTTTTTTAGCTATTTTTCCCTCCACTCTTGACCATCAATAGCGAAGAATAAAAAGAATTTGGACCCACATGTCTTTCCCTTGTCAAGTACAGAGAATATAACAAAATGAAATTTGGGGAAATTTTGCTCCCCCTCCTCCTATTTTTGTCACTTACCTCAGTTTTTAATCTCAATTTGTGTTTCTAGCATGGTCTCAGAAAAGACCTTAATTTGACTGACTGCACAGTGTGGAGTAGTAGCTTGCTAGGAAGGACCAAGATCCAGACAAACTTAGGTAGAGATAGAGGCTACTAAGAATTATATTAAAGAGAGAAGGTCCAGGCAGTCAATCTTCTCACTTACATTGTGAAATGAGTTTTCTCTTTCTAAGTTTTCATGAAACTATGTTCCATGAAAATACAAGATGGAGATTTATCCCAGAGCATCTATCTTTGTCATTACGTCTATTTTAATGTCTCATAGGAATATTTTGGATGACCTCCTACTTTCATATTCTTCCTTTAATTTTACTTATAAAACTGTGACTATTTTTAATGCAAAAGAGGAGAAACTTAAAATTAATTAAAACGATATTCTCAGTAGTCTAAGGTTCAGAGTGACTTGGCAGAGAAAATTACTGAATGGGAAAATAAGAATGCTGGTGTGCTTGGCTATTTTAACTCTTTACACTTGAGTTTCTCTTACTTGAAATTGCAAGATACTATATAACTCAGGAGAAGGACTGATAATTACTAATAGTCTGCTTGCTGCTTATATAGCTCATTGAAGACCATTTTGATTAATTATTTGAACATAAAAACAAGGAACCTCCATGATCTCGTTTGAACATGTAGAGTTGCAACATAAAGCTATGACTCAAAATTTAAAAAAAAAAAAAAAAAAAAAAACGTTTGAAATGACTTGTTTCTTCTAGCATTCCAGTTCAGGTGTTTGTCATTAAAAGGAGCTGCTTTTAGTCACATGGGTGGCCAGAAATACAATTTTTTAAAGAAAAGAAGCGGAAAGACACTATTGCCAAACAAAGTATCTGCAGTGTTCACATCTATATTTGAGCATCTTGATTTTCCCAAGGGGTGCAAGTGATAAGAAGTAAGACAGAAAAATCCACTTGAATAAAGCTTTTCAAAATGGATGGGACAGAAAGAATTCCCAGAGGCAGGTCAAGTTCAACCCAAGAACAGCTCTTTCAGTGCTTTCACAACTAGTTAAAATACAAGACGAATAATACCTCAGCTCTCAAATCATTGCTGAAATCCAGCAGAAGGTTGTTAATATTGATATGGTTAATACACATCAAACAGGATTCCTTTAATTTTCTGAATCGAAAAATTCTCCACAGTGTTGACATTTCCTTACTGAACTCCCAGGATTGTTTGGTTTCAAAGGCTGTTGGGCTCAAGACGCATTTTGTTTTAAATAATCCTTCATAAAAAATTCAGCTTTCAGTCTAATATGATTGAAACTCAGCTTGAGTGTGTTTTATAATGCATCGAACTGGAAAGAGTATGAGCATTGAATTATTCAAAACATGGTAGGCGAGGGAGTGATATGTGTTCTCGTGTAGGGAGGGGTGATCAAAGAAATCAGTGAGACTTGATATGTCTTGTTATCTCATTTTATTTACCTTTTGGAATTCCTCTAAATATTAGAGGAAAGAAATCAATATCAATTTTCACCTCTGTCACGTTCTACACCTCAATTATTAATGAATGTCAAATTTGACCACAGTTTTCTGTACCACCTGCTCTGCAATAATATGTCTGAGCCTTTATTAAAAATGTAAATTGTCATTGAATTTCCAAATATGATTCTCCAGTGGCTAATTCAGCTTGTTTTATTAATAAGCAGGTTCTGATGAGTAATACTAATTTAATATGCCTGCATGTAAGATTAAACTATAAATTATTTCTGCTAAAGGTGATGAGATATGACTGCTATGTGGTTGTTGGGCAGTAACCTCCTTGAATTAACCCTGCAAGCACACAGTTCTGGGAAGAAATCATTACTTCATATTGTAGCAAACCTAATAATATTTTGTATGTCTCCTTTAGCAGAAGAGTATACACAAACACAGACGCATGGTGATGGGTGAAAAGATCACTCATGTGCACTGTACATGCTTACATGAATTTTCAAATGCAATTCTCTAGAAGGTTAAGACTTGGCTAACGATTTGTATTTTTATAGTTTATTAATTTATCCATGCTGAAACACTTCATGAAATCACTTATCATTTTGTTGTTCATGTAATCCTTTTAATTTTGAAATGCTAAATATAAATTGAAACTATTGTTATTAGAGTCCTGGGCCATGAAAGACTCTTTTGCTTACAAAGAACCCAGACATTTGGTACAGAAATATTAACTACTTCATAGACCATTAGAATATCATGTGTATCTACTTAAAGATAGAATTTTTTTATCAAGTGAAACTAGCTGTCTTTTATTTATACTAAAATGAGAGAACAGTGGGGGCTGTGGCTTGTTGAATATATGAGACTTTCTCTGCTTTGTGCAATAAGCCACAAACAATACATGAAATAGCCTGAGGCATTTTATTTGCCTTTTGTACCAAGCTCTTTCTTATATTGCTCCTGATCAATTACACTTAAATCAACAAGGGTTGGTTGCTTGAACATTTGACAGTTGCATTTCCCATACCCTAAAGCATTTTCTCGGGATTACTTGCATAAAACTAATTGAAAAAATACTCCCTCCAAATTTTCTCAGGGTGGCATCAATGAAGGTGGCTTGGCTTTTTGGCCTGCCAATCTAAGGTTAGGCAAGCCTAAACCTTCGTAGCAGAACCTAAGTTTGCTTCCCTAGTTGATCATTTGGTAAATGGAGACTTTACTTTCCTATAATCATTTTTCAAAAAATAAATAGAGTTACCATTCACATGAAATAATAAAAGTTATGATCTTTATATCTCTATTTCATGGACTGCTTAGCAAATTTTTAAAAATATTTATATATTTTACAAATTTACATATTTTATATATAAATACATATAATAAATATATAAAGCTTCTAGTCACAGTCTTAAGATGTCTGCATTTTCTTTATCTACACAGACTGAGCAATGGCTTGATCTTCAAAAACAATAAAGCATCAGGTCACAACAGTATCAGTACTTTATCTATCTGACATAAGGATGAATTCATTGTTCAGGTGTAAAAAGGGAGTACCTTCATTTCTCATGTTCTTCTTGTGCAGAATTATCGCATCCTGGACAAAGGGTGTTCTTTTATTTCAACCTAAAGGAGAAATGTTCACCTCTGTTAACATGGAAAGTAATGTCAGTATGCAGAGCCAAGCACTATTTTACCATAGGCTAATTGATGTAAATAAAAATTAAGTTCCTACGGTGTGTCATCAACTTTATAACAAAATGACATTGAACAAAATGATGTTATTTGAGGACCTGCTGTAGTTGGAATACCAGAAGAAAGGAGCAGAAGAAATATTTGAAATAATAATGACTGAAAATTTCCAAAAATTAATGAAAGATTTAGGAATCTCATACAGCACCAAGCAGGATAAATACGAAAAGGAAAAAAGCGCTACCTATGTAGTCATATATTCAGGCTGGTAAAATTAAAGACAAATGCTCTAGAAAGCAGACAGAAGGAAAAAAAAAATACTTCGTCTATGTAGTGCTGGGGAGGAAAGACTGTTTTCTCTCTACCTGTTTTAGGTTCATTGTTTGAGGCCCTGTGGATGAAACTGACCAAAGATTAACAGGAGAGAAACAAGTTCATTGACATGTACATCACACATATACATGGGAATACACAGTGATTAGTAACACAAAGTGGTAGTTAGAACTTGGGTTCGTATAGCAAATTAATGAAACAACAATAAATATTTAGACATGTGACAGGAGCAAAGTAAAGGACTTTGAGTTTCTGCAGCAGCATGTCCCAGGAAGGAAATATATGGGAAAACTAATGAAAGATAAAGGTTAGTAAAGTTTATTATGTAGAATCCCTGGTGCAGCCTCTGGGTCTAGAGTCAACTTTGGTGCAAACTTCTACCTTCCTACATTTAAGCAACCAGGAGAAGGAGAGGGAGCTTTTCTTGCATCTGTTTCTTCTCCATTCCTTTCTGCTTAGTGGCATATTTTGGGGTGGCATATTCAGCTACCCGTCATTAGCAAAAAAGGAAAAAATTACAGGGGACTTCTTGGCAGAAGCAAGAACAAGAATGGAGTGAAATATTTAAAGTGTTGAAAGAAAATAAACCCCATTAACCTTAAATTCTATGTCCAGAGTAATTTTTTCTTCAGAAATATAAGAGAAATAAGGACTTTCTCAAACCAAAATCTTGAGGGTTTCTATCAACAGCACACTGTAAGAAATGTTAAAAGTTCTTCAGAGAGAAGGAAAATGATGTGAATCCAAAACTCAGATCTACATGAACAAAGAAGAGTTTTGTAGAAGAAATAAATGAAGATAAAATCTTTTTAAAATTTTAACTGACCTAAAAGATAACGTTGTCTAAAATAATAGCAAAAATAGAATAGATAACAAAAGGAATTAAGGATTCTCTGTTATAAAGCATCTACATGTACTGAACTTGAAGTATTATAGTGTTATTTGAAAGCAGATTTAAGTTAGTTAAAAACGTGTATTTTAAACTTTAGGCTAAATATCAAAATTTTTAAAACAAGTTTAATTGATACACTAAGAGAGGAGATAAAATGGAATTATGTTTTAAATACTCAGACAAGGTAGAAAATAAAGAGATAGTAGTGCAGAAGAGATTAAAAAAATGAAATTGTTTTAATAAGAACAAGTCAAAAATGTAAGATGCAGAATTAAAGTTTAAAGAATGAAATTTTAAAATACTCTTTGAGATTGTTTCAGGCTATATGATACATTCCTCTTTTATTCCTCCCTTGCCTCAAAGGATGGAGTAGAAGATTCAATCCTTCACAAAATAATATGTGATTTTTTTTTATCAAAAACCTTATGAAAACAAAATATCATTTTTTGACACCTTACTGGCCTGGGATGGGGGTTACCTAGGAGATGCACAACTAAGGTAGAAAAAATGAAAAAAAGTTGGAAGAAAAAGGCAGAAGCTATAAAACTTTAATGTTAGAGTTTACAAACCCTAGGCCCACTTAAAATACATGGTTGGTCTTGTAATACAGTTTGATATCAGGTATTGTGATTGCTCCTACTTTGTTCTTCTTTCTTAAAATTATTGCAGTTATTCGGGGTTGTCAATGGTTCCATATAAATTTTTGAAATGTTTGTTTTATATCTGTGAAATATGTCATTGGTACTTTAATAGGGATTGTGCTGAATCTGTAAATTGCTTTGGGTATTATGGACATTTTGATGATATTAATCCTTCCAATCCATGAACATGGTACCTGCTTCCATTTGCTTGTGTCTTCCTTAATTTCTGTCTTCAGTGTTTTGCAGTTTTCTGAATACAGGTCTTTTATCTCCTTGGTTAGATTTATTCCTAGGTACTATATTTTTCTTGTTGCTATAGCAATTGGGATTTTTTTCCTGATATCTGCTTCTGATATTTCATTGTTGGTGTACAAAAATGCCTTTGATTTCTGAATATTGACTTCATATTCTACTGCTTTACCAAATTCACTTTTTAGGTCGAGTAGTTTTTTGGTGGAGTCTATAGGATTTTCAATGTATACTATCATATCATCTGCAAACAATGACAGCTTTGCTTCCTCCTTTCCAGTTCAGATGCCTTTTATTTCCTTTTCTTGGCTGACTGCTGTGGCTAGGACTTCCAATACTATGTTGAATAAAAATGGTGAAAGCAGAACAGCCTGGTACTGGCATAAGAACAGGCACATAGACCAATGGAACAGAATAGAGAGCCCAGAAATAAACCTGCACCTCTGTGGTCAATTAATTATCAACAAAGGGAGAAGAAGCATAAAATGGAGTAAAAATAACCCCTTCAACAAATGGCATTGGGAGATCTGGACAGCTACAACCAAAAAAATGAAACTCCATCACCAACTTACACCATACAGAAAAATAAGTTAAAGGTTGATAAAAGACTTAAATACAAGTCACAACACCATAAAAGTCCTAGAGGAGAACATAGGCAGGCAAATCTCAGATATTCCATGCAGCAATATTTTCACCAATATGCCCCCTAGAGCAAGGGACATATGGGAAAGAATAAACAAATGGGATCCCATCAAAGTAAAAAGCTTCTGCACAGCTAAGAAAACAGCATTAAAATGAAAAGAGAATCAATCATATGGGAAAATGTATTTGTCAGTGATACCTGGGACAAAGGTTTGATCCCCAAAATATATAAAGAACTCACACAACTTCACTCCAGGAAGACAAACAACCCAATTAAAAAATTTGCAAAAGACTTGAACAGACAATTCTCTGAGGAGGACATATGGAGACATATGAAAAGATAGCATCACTAGCCATCAGAGAGATGCAAATTAAAAGCACAATGATATACCACCTCCCACCAGTGAGAATGGCCATCGTAAACAAATCAACAAACAAATATTGGAGAGGATGTGGAGATAAGGGAACCCTAATACACTGTTGGTAGGAATGCAGACCAGTGCAGCCATTGTGGAAAACAGTATGGAATTTCCTCAGAAAACTAAAAATGGAATTGCCTTTTGAGCCAGCAATTGCACTGCTGGGATTATACCCTAAGAACCCTGA
The DNA here is from genome assembly GCA_004027475.1 of Anoura caudifer. Classification (NCBI taxonomy): domain Eukaryota; kingdom Metazoa; phylum Chordata; class Mammalia; order Chiroptera; family Phyllostomidae; genus Anoura; species Anoura caudifer. Next base: position 181,470 of record PVKU01000053.1, on the reverse strand, counting down.
AACACCAATCCAAAAGAACCTGTGCACCCCAATGTTCATAGCAGCACAATTTACAATAGCCACGTGCTGGAAGCAACTGAAGTGCCCATCAGTAAATGAACGAATCAAAAAACTGTAGTACATTTACATGATGTAATACTACACAGCAGAAAGAAAGAAAGAGCTCCTACCCTTTGTGACAGCATGGATTATACTAAGTGAAATAAGCTAGGCAGTGAAAGACAAATACCATATGATCTCACCTATAAGTGGAACCTAATCAACAAAACCAATAAGCAAGCAAAATACAACCAGATACACTGAAATGAAGAACAAACTGACAGGAACTGGAGGGAAGGTGAGAGGAGATAAAGAGGAGGAAAGGGGGAAGGATTTTCAGGAACATCTATGAAGGACACGTGGACAAAACCAAGCAAGGGTGGGATCAGGAGTTGAAGGTGTGGATGGCTAGAGTGGTGTGGGGGGAGAAAAAAATTAAGCATTGAGAGATTCAAATTTTGTCTTTCATTATTCAAGTAAAATTACATGCTCTTGAAATGAGAATCCAGTTCACTCTTAAAATTATAATGCCTCAAAAGTTAAAATAAATAATAAAATAAAATAAAATAAAATAAAATAAAATAAAATAAAATAAAATAAAATACATGTTTGGTTAGTTACAAAATGAAAATCCAATGAGTCAAGCTATTTATTTAACCTTTGCAATGGCCAACTTGAAACATGACTTTCCCATTCATTTGCCTGCCTTGTAGACTGAATACAATCCTAGACTGTCTCATTCAGTTAAAACAGCTGAACTGGTGGTTCACGTGGGCACAAGCACAAATTAAAGTTCCCTAGTGCTTGTGCAGGTCCTCGAGGATGGGGGGTTGAAGAAAGAGGAAAGCAGAGGGCAGTGCTGAGGAAAGGGAATCCCACAGCTTTCTGGAGCTTCGGGCCAGAATAAACAATGTGCTGTGACCTATTTAGCAAATGAAAATGCAAACCAGAGAAAGCAGCCAAGGTCAGGGACACACACCTCCTCCTGCTGAGATGATTTGGGATGTTCAGAGGAAGAAAATGAATAGTTCACACGAGGGAGTTGCCTTGAACACCCTTGGGCAATAAATCACTGACTGTAGTGAAGTTTCTGCTTTTCTAAAACTTCGTTAAATAAATGGCAGTGGCAAGCTGGGGTTTGGTTTATGTGTGGTTTCCTTTCTTAGACTAAAGGCAAATCTGATGAAGAATTCTTCCCAGGTGGGCCTGTTTATGTTCAAGGCTAGATTGCCTTCCTCTCTGCCTTTCTCCGAAGGTCACCAGAAAGCTCTGAAATCAGACTCACTTCAGACACATCCTAGTGAAATCCTTTGACTTTATGATTACTTCATAGTGCATATTTTCTAGGTGATTTTGTGCCCCGAAGTCACTTAATTTTGTTTAAAGCTTAATAATCACCAGGAAAAAGAGGAAAGAAGTCAAACTATATAGCCCAACACCATGGACAGCCCTCAGAAAAAAAGTTAAAAAGATTGTTTTCTATCATCTATCTATCTATCTAACTATCTCTATCTATCTATCTCTCTGTATTTATTATGATCCTAATTCTGATAAGATATACATAGGAAAATCATGAGAAAATGCATTGAAAGATTCAAAGTGAGTGTCTTTAAGTGATGGAATTATAAGTCATAAATTTCTTCTTTATATTTTGTTGGGATTTTATAACTTTCTGACATTTTACAGTAATGATGTCCAAAAGAAATAAAAATATGAGCCACAAATATGAGGCACATCTGCTATTTTAAATTTTCTAATAAAAAAGAAACAGGTAAATTAATTTTAATAATTTGTGTAACTCATAATGTAAATAATTTACTTATATAAATAATTTACTTATGTAAATCCAATATAGCATTATTTCAACAAATAACTGGACAAATTTATTGAGAATTTCAAAATTATTTTTATAATAAGTCTTCAAAATCTGGCAGTTTGGAACTGCCGCATTTCCAGGGACTATTGACTACTATATTAGACATTGTAGTTCTACAAGAAAAATAAAGAACTTTGTATGTGTGTGAATCATATAGATATGTTTATATCATGCACATGCATCCATTCAAAGAAAGAGGGGATAATAAGTAAGGCTGATAGAAATAATGTAGACAAGTATTTCCTAAACTGTTCTATGGGACCCTAATAATTTAATGTTTTATAAGATGCTACCAGATGGCACATTACAAAAATATAAGTTGCAAAGTGAAAGAAATTTGGAAACCCTGGGATAATCAAAATTAAATAATTTTTTCTGCTAAGACTTCTCATGGCCTTTAAGATGTTAGTGTGCCGTGTAAAACTCTAACAGATGAATAGATACACTACTCTTTCATGAACTTTCAGATAAGAGCCCTTTTGTTTTTCATGGACTATCTTACAGGACATATGGAATAGTTTAAGAAAGTTTGATGTAGAAAAATTAGTAAATGCAAGAACTGCAAGAATATACACAATGAGTTTGTGTTGAAATACTACAGTTCATTGGAAGTACTGTGACGGTGATTGTGTGCGTCCATTCACCCCAGAGTACACAGTGCATCCACTCAGTAATTCCTCTCCTCCCATATCTCCACATGTGCTATTTTAGCTTTGCACACTCATAAAATGAAATGCAACATAAAATAAGGGTTATTGTCTTTATTTTATCTAGAATAGAAAAGGGTTCTCTACATATTAAGTGCCCAATGTCTTATCTGCAGATTAAGGAACTTTTGAATTTAGAATTTAAGTTTCCCAGCTTTAGAAGCTTTCTTTTAAACTATGTCATTGTCTCCATGTTCTAATTGTAATGTTGGTATTAATGTAAATTTAATAATTAATAGTAAAACAGGGTACTGCTGATATTCTCCTACCCAGCTGATGTCTTAATTAGGGAATGAAATGCTGTTAGCTTATGAGAAAACCACAGCTGCTTGTCATTAATTTATTTAGGATTTCCTGTATCATTAATTTTCCCTCTCCTCTTTTTTTTTCCTGTAAATACTCTTGATCTCTGAACCCTTTGTTCTTCTCAGAGGGTAAATAGACATAAAAGATGGAAATTTAAAGAAGCTTGAAGCTTGAGCTGAAAATATATACTGGCACCAAGAAAGCTGGCATAAATTGAAAAATATAAATACTTATATTTTCAAACAAAATGATTTTATAAAATGATCTTTTTGAGAGTTTGATTCTTTGTAAGCTAAAGGAAGGCAACTGATATGGTAGACGGGATTTTGTTTGCACACGGAATTATTTGAGCCACGTCAGGAAGTCATCCTGCCATCGATAATGTAGTAATGAAATCTGAAATGATCATTTAAAGTTTAAGCTTGCGTTAATTTGCATTTAGCAACAGCTGTCCCCCAACCACTCCAGGGATGAGGGACTAAGAGCTGGAAAGAACATTAAGGATCAACTGAACAATAGTTTCTTTGGGGGAAAAAACCCTTAAATTACATTTTTTGAGCCCCTTCCAACTTTTAATTTCCTTTTTTTTTTTTTTTCATTTTTCACCTAAACTCAAATGAGACTAGAATTCTTTATTTGGTTTTTAGACTCAGATGCCAATTTTATTTTTGAGACATATGTGTTCTTGATTCTGCTCCCCTCCCACATACTGATTCTTTCACCAGACATCATATTTTGTTTCACTCATTGTCCTTCAGACAGTAGTTCATGTGTCACTTCTTTAGGCTTCTCAAACTAGGTTAAACTTCCAATTTATTTTCTCATAGCAGCAGTATATCTTCACTAAACTTAGCATAGCTGTAATTATCATATTCATTAGATTATTTATTTCTATCTCAAAACAAACTGTATGTGGACAGAAATCAACTCTATTTACAATAACAATGATCTGGAAGCAGCTTAAGTGCTCATCAGTATATGAGTAGATAAAAAAAATGTGAATACCATCAGTTACATGATGGAATACTATGCAGCAATAAAAAAGAAGGACCTCTTACCATTTGCAACAGCATGGATGGACCTTAAGTCTATTATGCTGAGTCAAATAAGCTAGTCAGTGAAAAACAAATACCACATGATCTCACTTATGTGTGGAATCTAATGAATAGAATAAACTAATGAGCAAAATAGAATCAGAGGCACAGAAACAAGGAACAGTCTGACAGCTGTAAGAGGGGAGGGGATAAGGCGGGGACTGGTTGATAGAAGGTGAAGGGATTAGCCAAAGAACATATACACATAACACACGGATGTGGGTGCTGGTGGTGGGATTACCTGAGGGAGTAGGGTGTGCTAGGTGGAAGGGGGCAAAGAGGAAAAAATTGGGACAACTATAATAGCATGAACAATAAAATATATAAAACAAAGACAGTATATTTAGAAGTTAGTATTTTAATCTGTTATTTCCTGTGGTATACAGTGAATTGATTTCAAATACCTTTTTTGTCAAAAAGAATCTACTAATAATTTCTAATGATGCCTAAAGATCTGTGTTTATGGGGATTCTGAGGCTCTGTGGGAAGTATCTTTTAAGGGCAAAAGAGATAAGAATCAACGTGCAAATACCAGGATTTGCTATCTTTTGTTTGAGTCCTTTGAGGTGGTTGATTTTTGTCTTTCCTCTTTTATACATTCATTGGAGTCTCAGAAATTGTTGGGCATTGGTTCAGTGACATTTAGTATTTCTAATTTCATAAAATTTACCTAGATAAGAATATATTTATTAATTTCTTAGAAATTTGATTAGCATCTATAAATACATTGTGCTAAGTTACAGATTTTCTCTAAGACATGTATAATGATTTTGTTTAAAAATCAATAATATGATTTTAATTGCCCCCTTTATCAGACAAATAACCACTGTAAAGAAATAGTACATACAAGTAGGGAAAAGTAACTGCTTCTCTACAATGCAGTTATACTTTGCACATTTTGGTGTCTAAATTAGGCTTGTAATGGTAAAAGGTCAAACATTGTTATTTGTATCATTTTTACAATAAAAGATGTCTTCAAAATCAGATTATTATTAAAAAAAGATTTGACTGAATTCTAGGCAAGTCATAAGTTTTGTATGATATTGTTTTGGGTGTAGATCAAATAGTTTGTAGACACACAAAGGAGGAGCAATCAGCGAGTGTACTGTGTTATTCAAGTGTCTATATCCAATTAAAAGCATCTTACTCTTTGAACAGTAGTGGCAGCATATGAAAATGGTAATTTCTTGGTGAGAAATATAAGGTTTGTTCAAACATAGTGGTGAACACTAAGATCTGTGAGCACAGGTGAATATTAAGTTTTATTTTATAAATGATCACTCAGAACTTGTGATCAAAGCTATACCTTACAGTTAAGAAAATTATTGGTTGTGAAAATAAAGCTTAAACATAAGGATAATTCTTTCATCTTAATCTCTTGTAAAGATTAATGCATCAGCTTTGGGACATTTCTAAATGAATGAAGATAGTTAAATATGATGAAATATGGGAGCTTTTTGAGTCATTGCTATTTATTGTGGTACATTTTTACAAGTATGCAACTACAGTTGACCCTTGAACAATGTAGGGGTTAGGGACACTGACCCTTGTTGCAGTCAAAAATCCTGGTATAAATTTGACTCCTCAAAATCTTACATTGCCCTTCATATCATCAGGGGATTGGTTCCAGGACCCCTGGACGATACCAAAATCTGTGGATGCTCAAGTTCCCTATGTAAAAGAGCATAGGACAAGGCACAGAGATGCCCCTCCCTATCCATGGACTTCCAACAGTGGACTGAAAACAGTATGGGTATTTATTGGAAAAAAAACTTGTAGACAAGATGATCCTTACAATTTAAACCTATGTTGTTCAAGAGTCAACTGTATTTCTGTTGCACAGATACCAATAATATAGCCTGGACACTCAGGAACAAAGTTTGGGGTCTTAAATCTCTATATAATTCAAGAACTCATAGGCTTCCATAGACAAGACCTCTTTGATAAACTGAGTGTGCCTACCAGTTGAACTTGAAAGTTTATACGAGTGTTTTCTCAGCCATCAACTAAAAGCACATCTATTCTCAGTGGTGCCTCTTTCCCACTGAAGGAATCTCTGTCCTTCCCCTGCTTAGATTCCTGGTTGCCGGTACATACTTTCCATTGATTTCCAACCAGACAGTGGCAAATCTGCAGGGAAATGGAAGCTACCTTTCCTTATGAGAGAATTATTAACCAATGCTTGTGCACCCACTTGCTTCACCACTTATTGCTTCAAATTGTCTTTCTTCTGACTTTCAAGACCCCTAACAGTTGGTTCCTGTGCTAGTATACTCACACTTAGCATACTGATGTGACTCTGCAGTCATGCCACACTCCTGCCTGTTTTGGCACAATCATGGCCATTTATACTGCTATGCCTTTGCATGTGCTGCTCGCATCCTACCCAGAATTTCTTTAGTCATTCATTTGGTGAACCTAAATCTCACTATTTTGAATGTGTGACTAGCTTAAGTTCTTCATCTTCCATGAAATCTTCTCTGTTGCACTGCATTAGTGTCTCTCCGGTCATAGCCGCAGGAATAGTTAGTGCCCCACAACTTAGCATTGTCTTCTATTTTCCCTGGTATGCGAATTGTACATCTCTGAGGTTAGTGTTGGCCACTCTGTTTCATAGTGTGATTAGGAAACATCCCAAATGTTTCTTATCTATTTCCATTACTCTATGAGCATATCATTCTCTGTTAATGTGTTTAACCATAGAGGTATTTGGGGGAAAGAATAAACTTTCTTCTACCCTCAAGGTTCTTCAGGCTGGTCTAATAATCAAACATGAGACAGATTAGCAAGAAAAAATAACCAAATTTAATACATACATCTGTACATATGTATGGGAATCCTACATACATGAGGGAGTCAGAGACCCTGCATGCAAGAGAGGTTCCAAGATAGGAAAGGGGTTAAGGTGAATAAGACATCCTGAGCTAAGGATGAAGTAGGGTGCCTTGGGGGCTTCAAAAGGCAATTGAGTGATAAGAAGAGCAGATCTTTAGTACGTAAAATGTTGCCCTGTGCTATAGATAGGTCAAAAGATATTATCTCTGATAATCTCTTATGGACAAAGCCTCTAAATTTCTTGAGGTAGTCAAGGGAAGGGGAAGAGTTTCTCTTGAACATGAAGCTAAAATTGTCTTTAACTCAAAGGAAGCTATACGCCACTACCATACATCTTGATGTTGTGGCTTGTTCTGAACCACCACAGTATGCAACTACTGCTTGATTTGTTGATTTTCCTAAATCACATGGCCCTGCTCAAATCTCTTTTAAAAAATAAGTTGAAGAAAAGTAAACACAACTTTTAAAAATATATCTTTATTCATAGTGCATGCATTCACAGTTTTTCCAAAACAACCCTTTTGATCAATCCAGAAAACATTATTGTAGGATTGAAATATGCTCATTCAAACCATGATGCATGGTGGAACTCCAGCAAGGCTGATGTGCATGTTCATCACACCTCTCTTCCCAATATGTATAATCATGATTGAACTAGCCCTACAGTTATCTGCCCTGGGCATTAGGATGGCTGAAAAGATCAGAATGTGTTCCAATTACATTTGTGTTTCCAGGCGCATGTGTGTGTTGAAGAGATGATAATGGTTAATGAAGTAGAGAATGTTGGTGAAAGAAAAAAAAAAAGGCCTTACATCAAGTTTTATGCAAACATCAGGCAAATCTGCATGTGGGGATAGTAAAAACAGACAATTCTGAGCACGAGCTTTGGAAGCCAGGAATACCTCTATCTGCTAGTTTTAGGTCTGTTCATCCACTTGTCACATAGAAGTGAGTCCCACATTTCTTCGTGAATACTTCTCCTGTAAACGTGGTAGTGGTACTAATTTTTTTGTTGGATACACAGAACAGTTTTAGGAATGTCATTTTGGAAAAAAGAAATCATCTCTCTGGAGCTACCCAATCACTACTCCCTTGCCCATGACTGAATTTTATTATCTTTCATCATAAATTACCTTTGGTAATCAAAGAGATCAATCTGCATCTCAATATAAACCACTCATTCTGTACAGAAGGTTACATTATGTTCCATACCTCACAGATGCATTAATCAGAGTAATTTCAGCAGTATGTGGATATCCATTATTATCTTTCCTTCCCTCATCATCGGTTATTCATTTTTCACTTCATCTAAAAAGGGCACCTTTGGGCTAATATGCAGAAGGGAAAAAGATTTGAGCAACTCTTTCTCAATCCTTTGGTTAATTTCCACACTGTGAAACTCAGTGATGCTTGAAATATAGCTGGACTGGTGAATGGTGACAGGAGTGGGGTGTCCTTCGTAATAAACATAAATTTCATTTCTCTGGGAATCAGATTTTCACAGGACTTCAAAGACTTCAAATTGTTGGGCTGGGACCTCACGCAGTGCATTGCTAGCTGACAAGTTTCATACCACTGTCTCCTCCATAAATACCAATTGAGCTTTGTTGAAATTGGCCACAAGTATATTTCGTTCCATTATGCATATAATAGAAACAATGAAAAATCTTTCTACCTCCTAGGCTTTTCTATTGCTCATCTAAAATACCTGGGAAAAGCCTATCTAAATCTAACACCTAATCTAAGGTAAGATTGGTCTGTTTTACCAGTTTAATAAGGGCACTTTCAATGTTCAGTGATGCTGAGCCACTATAATGATGTTAAAAGAGGGTTACAATATCAACAGGAAAATTGCACATATACATACACTTGCACACACACACATGTGAATGTATATAAATATCAGCCACTGTCTTCTGACATTCCTCACATTTTTAAAGGACTCCCTGGTGAAATCAGATAAATAAATAGACATGTATATAAGGGTCAAGTCAGGGAACAAGTATAAAAGACACATGGACGAGGGCAATGGAGGGGGGATTAAATGAGGAAGGGGTGTGGAAAGGGCAGGGGAGAGTGATGGGAAAATGGGGACAACTGTGATTGAACAACAATAAAAAATTTAAAAATAAATTATATATATATATATATATATATATATATGGCTGGTGTATCTTTGTATAAATACCATGGGTCAGTAATATGTTTGTATATGCATGGTGTGTGTCTGTGTGTGTATTCATTAATTTAGCTAGGATATATTTAAGCACCAGTGAGTTTCACAATGGAAGAACTGGCCCTAAGGTTGAGAGAGGAAGTGTTGCCTTTGTAACATTGGATTTGCAAGCTTGTGAATCAGCATGTTTTTATTATACCTTTTTGGTATATATTTTCTTTATGAAAATATATGCAAAGAACTTTATCTTTTGGCACATGCCCATGCTCATAACTTGAACAAGATTATTTCTTCTTTGTCAAGAATGTCATTTGCATATTCCCCTCGGAGTGGCTGCCTCAAAAATGCAAAAGTGACTTCACGATTATCACCTTGTGTTGACATAAGTACAGCACAAAAATGATGATTCTTTATAGACACTATGAGGAGTAATGTCTTTTGATACCTAGAGATTATCTGATGAGGAATTATTAAAACCAAACCGTTACTTAAATTCCCTGGAGTGAACTTCAGTTCCTTTTGACTTGTGAACTCTCCTTGAGCTCAAAAAATTCCTCTAATGTGGATAATTACACTGATGGCTGGCCTGAGAAAATAGGCCACTGGAATAGGCTTTGTGTGATTCTGTTAATTGCTTGCTGTAGACAAGCAGCCTGGCCCTTTATTCATGCCTCGCAAACCTTTCATCAAATGAGTAGATTATTTCTAATGCATATTAGATAGGATGAACTCATTTTCCAAGAAGGGCATTAATAGATCTTGTGTCTAGTGTCTTTTTTTTTCCCTCACTGAGAGAACTTACTTTAAATGCAACTTCAGCCTTGGGTTGGTTTTGTTAGCATTCTTTGCTAATGGCCAAAAAGCCAAACAGTTCCATGGTATATGGGTTCTGATTTGATGCTGGTTGCAGTTACCTCATGTTAAACAAAAATAATTGGTAATGTGGCAGCATATATATCTTACCAAGGTCATTTTATGTAAGGATTGGATGTGTTCCTTTTGCTTTAGATCTAGAGAAACACTAATGGTTAAAAGAGAGGACAATCAAGCCAAAGATCAAGGTTGAAATTATGAAAAGAAAAAATAGTATATTAAAGTTTGAGCATACATATTATACCACTTCCTGCTCCAGGGAGGACTGAACAAGCGTGACAATGAAATGATCTTTCTAACTCATAGGAAATATGACTCTTTGGAAGACAGTGTATGACTAACAAAACGGAACCGATGGCAATAGAGGTTATAAGGTCTGCAAGTCCTAACGCTCTCATGATTTTCTACATTGAAAAGATGGGTTATTTTTGTGATCTTGCATTCTCATAATAAAACAGAGTTATACACTTGTTTGTTTGTTCATCTGTATGTATTTGACCTAGTGGTACACAAATCAGCCATAAGGAGCAGCTGGAATTAGATTTTTAAAATTCATTCTACGTACTAAAAGTACAACAAGCAAGGAGAAATGTTAAATTTCAGGAATGTCTACAGTCTTGTTTGCATCTTTAGTTTTTATGCCACAAGTTTTTCAAGCATACAGAATCTGTCATGATTATTTTCAGAGCTGGGATTTTGAGGAGAGGGGATAAGAGGACCCTGCACAAGGAGGGGCAGGGAGAAGAGGAGAGGATAAAAAGTAACAAAGAAGAAACTGGGTAGCAAATGTTGGGGTTCTGATGCCAATAGAGGTAGGTGTCAAAGTCATATAAGGCCTTAGAGATTGCTCAATAAGAAAAAAATGAAGCCAGATTACATATATGTGCACATTTATATTAACATTAAGTGTGTGTGTTTGTAACCATAGTATTGAAGCAGGAGTAATATAATAAAAGTTATAGACTTTGCATGCCATATACATGAAAAGATTTCTCATTTTTAAGTATCACCACATATCAGAGTTCATATGTATTTAAACAAAAAATATTTAAATACACAATATTTTGTGAATATAATTTGCTACATAATTACTATATATGAGTGTTATTATCAAAATGATAATTATAAACCTTTGTGTACTTGTTGCAAAAATGAAAAAATAGAACTTTTGTATGTTGATTTTATTTTAGTGATTATGCCAGGAGAAAAAGGACCTCTTGAAAAGAAATGACCAGTTTCATGGAACAGTCAATGAACATTGAGACAGGCTGAACAGGTCTCATAGCTGCAGATGCTTTGAGGGTGAGGAACTTAAATATCAGTGTTATAAGGTACATAGAGAAAGATTAAATTAGAAGCCATTCAGTGGAATGCCATAAAATTCTCAGGAACCTAAAATTTTCATGTTTCATGATGTTATTTCCCATGTATCAGATAAGTGTCAGTGAGATTTCTAAGCTGCTCTTATGTTCAGATTTTCCAATAACCATTATCTGCCTTCCATCTCAGTCAAATGCAGTCTAGAACATTTTGTCTTCCACCTCATAAAACCTTGAGAATTAATTTGGAATGACTAAAGTGATGTGATAATACCTAAGTATGGACTCTCAAAAGCAATACAAATTATTTTAAAACTAATTGTAAGACTCAGTGCAACAAAATAGAGATCCCAGGAATAGACTCAAATACAAACGAAGTTTATTAAAATCAATAAAAGGTGGTCTTTCAAACCATCAGTAAAAGATGAATTATTCATAAAGCATTGTTGGAACTAGTCAGGCACACCTCGGAAGAATGGAAAGAAGGATCAATGCCTCATTCTCTACAACATGAAACATTCTAGCTAGGTAAAAATGTGAAAGTAAAAAATAAAAGTAGAATATACTAGAAAAAAGAAACCGTGGAAGATTATTTAAAGAGTCTTGCATGGTGGGCCTTTGTCACACTACACAATACATAAAATCTAAAAACTCTTAAAGAAAGGATTGCAAATAAGAGAAATGAATGCAGCGTGCCTGAAACCTATTAGGAACTCCATTATAATAGATAACTATGTCTAGATTCTAGATTGAATCAGCCTGAAAAGGAATAAGCCACAGGCCTAAAATGTATTACATTTAAATACCACTTTAAATGAAAGTTGAGTTGGTGCAGGCCACAATGTCCTTCTGTGTGTCTGTGCATTTATTTGGGGATAATTTATAGAATTTGTGCATACGTAAGTATGCGCATATGTGTATACAATATTTCAATTTCCCTACTCTTCATCCACCTTCAGCTTCAAAGACAGTTGTGTTTACTCACTAATTCAATACATATTTATTGGAAACTTTCTATGTGCCAGACACAGTTTTAAGTGCTAGAATACACAACACTAAACAAAAATCCTAGCTCTCATAGTTTCTGTATTCTAACAAAAATAAATTACGTTCACTGAGAGGTACTCTGACTTCATAACAGGTAGGCTTTGCTTCCTTTTAGTTTCCCTTCTTAGTATTTCTGAAGTTAACTAAGAGGGCTTTATATATACTCTTGAATCATTCATTCATTCATTCATTATCTTTTTATTTTAATTTTTGTTTGGGGACATGTTCATTGATTTTTAGAGAGAAGGGGAGGGAGAAATAGAGAGAAAGAGTGAGAAACATCTATGTGAGAGATAAACATTAATCAGTTGTCTCCCCTATACTCCCCAACTGGGGATCAAACCTGCAATCTAGGTATGTACCCTGACTGGGAATTGAACTAGTGACCTTATGGTGTACAGGATGACACTCCAACTAACTCAACTTCACTGGCCAGGGCTTGTTCATTTATTTTTGTTCTGCTCCAGTACAATTCCATCGATGCCCACTGCCTGCCATTGTAACTGCTCCCATGTCCTGTACATGAGGAAGGAGACATCTGTGCTAGGGATGCCTTCTGATGCCTTCAGAGAGGAGAACCTTGAAACAATTGTTTTATTTTGGATTCTTCTAAAAGGTCCATGACAAGAACATGGATACAGAGAGTTTATCTGAGAACTGATCTCAGAAAGTACAGTAAAGAAGTGGAGAAGTAAGACAAGCCAGGGAGAGAAGCCACTGGAAGAGGCATTAATGGGCTGCAGCTATAGTGTGTAATGAAAGTCTGTGAGAGTGTGTGAGCATACATTACACCTGGATGCGCCTAAAATACATTTTAGGCTGTGATGAATGGGCAGCGGGGGTGCACTCCCCCTGAGAACCATCTGAAATTCTGGGTAAATGTACCTTAGAATTTTTCTATCAAGGTCAAGGAAGCATGCTCCAAAAGATCAACAATGACCTCCAGGAGAGAGATGCGGGCAGCCATCTGCAACTTTTCCTGGAGGGTACTATCCATGTCTAAAGAGGACATTTGAGGTGAGCTGAGGAAAATGACTGGGCCACCCCCAGAGCAGAGCAGCAGCCTCACTGCCCTGTTCCCATCTCTCCAATTCTGTGTGTCCTGTGTATCGCTCAGGTATCAAAGCAATGAAGCTTGGTCCTTGTGCCCCAGAGAACCTCAGGTGAAAACAAGGCTATCTCTCCTTAGGATTTCGAGAGGAATTCCCTGGACTAGACATAGGCAATGGTACCATGTTCTTTACCCCATCATGGTTTGATTTTTTTTCCCCACGCCACTAATGATAAAACCAAATATTTGTCAGTGAACAAATAAAAGGATAACCTTATTTAATTTTATTTCTTGTGGTTCCATCATTGTGTTTAACAAATATATTTAGGCAATATACCTACATATGAGTTTGGCATTGAAATTGGACTCCAATGTAATGCATGATTGTGTGTATTTGGGGACACACCCTATGTGGAATACAAAAAATAATATATAATGTCAATAAAACCCTATTCTATCTTACCATTCAAAATCAAGAAAGAACACCAGAGTGTAATACAGAACAGATGCCATTACTCCAAAGTTAGTGCACTGTGGATGATTTCTTTCTTAGGGGAATTTTTGACATTGAGTAAGTTTTAAAAACGAAAATCTAGGTACTTGGCTGCTGATAATCATTTGACTTAAAGTCCTCATTTAATATATAACCTTCAGTGAAATTTTTGAATTTCTGCTCTTTCTGAAGGACTCAGCATGAGTAACTTTCTGAAATTCTTACTACAGTGTTTCCTGAACATTGATGGTGCTTGACTCTAGCTCTCATTTCAGGGTGGGAAACAATCATTCAGACAAAGACAGCTGTTGTCCAGACCAGTCTTGCTGGTTGCTCAGCAAGCTCTCAAAGAATATCTGAGACCTAGCAGGCTCAAGACTTTTTTCCAGGCAGATTTCAGGAGTCTAAAGGGGAAAGAAAGAGTTTGTGCTAATGGTCAGCATGATGGCATCTGGGAGCAGAGGACTGAGGAGTGTGCAGGTCAGGGAGCTTCCAGTCTGTGCATTTGGGCTCTGCGCCTCACCGGCACCAATGTGGTCTCAAAGAGGAGTGAAGTGCTGTTCTCTGAGAATAGTAAACCCCCCAAAGAAATACACACACACACACACACACACACACACACACACACATTCAATATTATTAGAACATATAATTTGTCTGGCTCCTTTGGAAGTAATTAACCCAACAGATACTCAGAATTTCCCTCTGAGGTAGAGTATGTTGTTACAAAATGACATCTCTGTGACCCTGAGTTTGGAATGTGTTCCAGAAGCAAAGATGCCAATTGAATGCTATTCCCAGAGAGAGAAACTTGTAGTAATAAAGAGAGTTGAGAGGACTTCTAAATTAGAGCAATATGAAAGCTTTGGAGATAGATCAAAGTGTAAGTTTTGTTTTAGAGTGTAAGCCATTATCCAAACCCAAATAAACTATTTCTATTCACTAGTAATGACAACACACAGTCAGAGTATATATAATATGGTCACATATAAGGAACAGTCAGTGTTTATAGGCCATGTAATGTATTTAATTAAAGACTGTGTGAATTTCTACAATTCCAGTTAATTTCTCATCATTTTCCTATATAATTGTAGATTATATTTTGACTTTTATTGTTCATTCCAATTGTCTCTGTGGTCATTATCCAGATATTTGGATGTTGCCTATCTGGCAAATCTTACCTCTAACCACTTTCTCTCTCTCGTCTTCAGGATGGTGAGCCATCCTGTATAGATTCCTTGAATAAACCAGTTTTCTCACTTTTGCTCATATGTTTTCTTTAATTAGAATATACTTCCCTTTGTATCCAATATTTAGCTTTTCATATTTTATCTCAGCTTGAATATCACCTCTCAAAAAGGCATCTCTAATCAACCAATTGCATATCTCACCCGATTCTCTCTGATATCTGAGCACCCTTGTTTGCTTTTTCCCTTGTACTTTCCAGCATTTAGTCATACATTTTTGGGTGTACCCATGTGTGTCAGTCCCCTCCAATACACTGCGTGCTCCCTGAAAGCAGGGTCCATGCTTAGGTTGTTTTGCATTAAATAGAGAATCCATCCAGTTCAATGCTTGATATATGATCAACTATTTAATAAAAACAAATCAGTGCTTAAATTCACTTAAATTTTCATATAACTTGAGTCCTCTTACACTTGGCTATAAACTGTAGTCACACAGTCCTCCATCCTTTATAAGCAGCTATCACTTTATGAGTTAGCATGCAACCAAACTCTACAGACACTTGTCATCAGTTCAGTTCCTGCCAACAGAGGAAATATGAACACAAGTGCCAGGAACAAACCTTTGCTTTTGTAACACCCTGCATTGTGACATTGTCAAGATATAACAGCACAGGCAGAAGAAAAAGATCATACCAGAAAAGCTGGGGCTAGACGGTAGTGGTCCACAGAATTGTCTCCCTTACCTGACTTTCAAATCTTGCTTCTCCATTTATCATTCTTTGATTGTCCCTGTCCAGGCTTCCTCTTTGGTTGTTGAATTCTTTCTATGACTTCTACTTCTCACTATCCTTCTTTGCTCATCTATAGGCCTATTGAGCTCTAGACTTGTTATTGATTCTTAACTTCTAGAGATGAATTATTCTGGGTTTTCTTACTTCGAAATACAGATCCCCTTGATGAGCCTTTTGTGTTTCTATCTCCTTTAAATTTTACCTCCTTTGATGTTCTTTTTATTTTTTTTTCCTTCTGATACTGGCACAACTTGATCATCTTTTCTTTAATTATTTATGCATGAAGTTAGGAGTTTATTATATGCAAGGTGCTTCTAAGTATGTAGAAATAATGACAAATGAAAACCTCTCCTCATTTTAAGGTACATATAGTATTTTCCAAACAACATTTAAAAGATAGATATAGATAGGATAATGGGAAGACAGATTGAGAGAGAGAGAGACAGAGAAAGAGAAAGAGAGATACAAAGGTAAACTTATACAAAGAACCCAAAAGTTAGATACACAGATGCATAATCACATAGACATTCAATTCAAAAAGGAAGAAAATTCATGGTATGTTACTGGTACTGACCAAGTGTTAAAGAACTTTATTGGGAAGACATGTATTTCTGACTGGAATAATCAAGGAAGACCGCATAAAAAAATCAGCACTTGTTCTGATTCTCTTATTTTTTCTCTCTGATTTGTTAACCAAGTCTATGTAACATTAAAGCATTTGAGGTTGATGAAGCTGTGAATTAAGCCCTAAACACAAAGGCACAGAATCTAAAATACACAAGTTTCCTCTTAATATAGTGCTGTCTTGACTGAAGGGGATAATGAGGAATTTGGCTGAAGAAGTAGCAGATGATATTCCGAGTACTAGGTAAGAGGACTGAGATGGGGAAAGGAGCGCAGTACTTGTGAGTAAGGGTGTGCCACTAGTTGTACTTTTGTCGCAGTAGTCTCAGAGATGTGTGCTCAAACTATGTTGTGAGAAAGGGCAGCGGTTCTGCCCTTGTAAGGAAGAACTGGTGGGTCTTGGCAACCAGACAGAAAAAAAAAAGCCTTCAATTACAGACATTTTGGATGATGACAAACTCATCAGAATACACATCTTCAGTGTAGGGGGCAAGTTTGTTTCCAGTTTATTGAATTTGAGGCGGGTTTTCTGATTCAGAACTAACTCCCATCACCATCCGTAGAGAGATCACAATTTTGGCTGCCAAAATACAGGAACACGAAGCAGTGGTCAGGATCATAAGGGATAAAGACATTTTACATAGGACTAAGCAAAGAAAATGTTAATGAGGAGGAATCAACAATGATGCTAAAAGACATATAGGGAGGCCAAGACAGATGAGGACAAAGCAAGATGTTTGAACTTGTTGATTCAAAGCTCTTTATGATTCTTGAGGAAGGCACTTCAGTAGAATGATGGTGGTAGAAGTAGAGAATAGGGAGATGGTTGGAAGAAAGGAGATGATAATAAATTAGAGACAAAGGGTATTGAATACTCTCTCAATATGGGTAATAAGAGGTAAGAAGCAAACAGAATGAACAGGGTTCACTAAGGATATCAAAAAGACTTTTGTCACTGTCCAGGGCCTATAATTACATATAGCTATGATAATGGTCTCAAGGCCTATGGTCTCTAAAAGCACCTAGTACTATTTCAGGGATCGAATAAATATAGTATGTGGGTTAGTTGACATTAATATAAGCTCAGTTATAATTAAGTGTATTA
Source organism: Anoura caudifer (assembly GCA_004027475.1). Lineage (NCBI taxonomy): Eukaryota > Metazoa > Chordata > Mammalia > Chiroptera > Phyllostomidae > Anoura > Anoura caudifer. The sequence continues at coordinate 163,947 of PVKU01000053.1, read as the reverse complement.
ATTTATTGATTGAATTAGGTTAAAGGATATTGAGACAACCTCAGAGAGATTTTCCTTAGAGAAATTTATGAGCAAAGCATGAGTCTTTTTAAAAAATATTTTATTTATTTTTAGACAGAGGGAAGGGAGGGAGAAAGAGAGGGAGAGCAACATTAATATGTGGTTGCCTCTCAAGCACCCCCTACTGGGAACCTGGCCTGCAACCCAGGCATGTGCCCTGACTGGGAATGGAACCAGTGACCTTTTGGTTCCCAGCCCAGTCCACTGAGCCACACCAGCGAGGGCTATGAACAAAGCATATAATTCTTATAACTCTGTCACTTCATAGCATAATTTGGAGGAGGAATTGTGATCACCAAGTCTCTGGTTCTTTAACTATAAAGCAGGGAAAATAGTACCCAACTTGTAGTATTGGAATAAGGGTTAGATGTATTAATGCACCTTGCAAGTGTTCTGTAAATGACAGAGTACTGTAACAATTACTAATGGTAAAACTCCAGGGAGAAAATCAGAGTAGACATGGAATTTTCTTTTTGAGAGTAATTTTTAACTCCAAATATTTCCCAGTTGCATTTATTCAGTATTTATAGACTGCTGAAATTATGCTAGGTGCAACGTAGGACACAGAGGTCAACCTATCTTCTACCCAGAGGATTTACAATCTGCCATGGTGCTAGCCAAGTTTTGTAATTTTATGCTCAATTAACATCTGGTTAGAACTTGTTCAGTGAACAAAGTGCTTGCCTCTGAAAATAAATCATGGGACTCTCTCACTATAGCTTGGAATGTTTCTGCTTTGGGATGCCTTCTGAACAGAAAGACATTCTTTCCCACCCTGGTTTGCATCATCCAACTGGGTGACTACTGTGAAGAGTCGTTATGGGCGGCTCCCACTGCGAGTAGCGCCAGTCCTGCTCCTCGAAAGGGGCGGTTGAAGCAAACAGACATTTCTGATCTCTGCTTTTCACAAAATCTGTGACTGTATCTTCCTGTCATTGATATTTGCTTAACCACAATTTTTAAAAATTAAATCCATCCTTGAAGAGTGTTTGCTTGCAAGTGCCCCCAAAAGCAGGAAAAAAAATTGTCATCATCTTGTCGACATTTCTTTGCCTGAGGCTCTACAACATTAATGCGCAACTCATTTTAGCGAAAATAGTAAAGCATGACAGGGAAACATTATTCGGAATCTTGTAATTCCAAAAGAACCCTGACTGCTTTAAATATCTTTTAATTAGTTTATGATGGCATCCAGGAAATCATGTTTTTACCATTCCTTTTTTAAAAAAATATATTAAACATGAAATTGGTGTAAAAACTTCTGATGCTTTGTCTCAAAGACTGCACATGCAATCTGCTGGATCATAAAAACTATAGGGAGGTTTGACAATCAGATGTAAAAAGATGGAAGAATTTTTAAAGTCCAATAAATTCTCTTTGATTGTAATGTGCAGAATTATTGTTTTTTCAAAACTTAGACTAAAGGAGGAAATTGGTTAACAAATGTGAAGTATATCAGACAAGGTAGCTATGACTGGTAATTCCGTTAACCTTGTATTCTAAAAGGAGTGATGCTCTTAATGTAAGGAGGCGTTCCCTTTTTGAACTATCCTTTTTTTCTTTATTAGTATTGATAACATTTGTTTTTTCTGGTTCTTTTCGTTCATGGAAATACCACGGCATTTATTGCCGCGGCATATTCTACCATTGGTATTATATCTTATAACCCCCATCTCTCTTTCTGTAAAGATATTATTAAATGTAACCTGTGATGAATGTCTCCTCTTTTTTGATATTACTTTAGGGATTTCTTCCCGGAAATGATCTTCTTATCATAATGGATGTTTGTTCTGTTTGATGATCTAGAACCTCTGCATTTTTTATTGACCATGTTGTCGATTATGCCTCAAAAACTAGAACAATGTCAAGAAATGGGCAATTGTATCATAGGTTTTAGATATATTCCCTCTTTCATTCCTGTTATATTGTCTTATAACTCAATGGAATTTTCAGTGCTAATGGATTCAACCTTTAAGAAAGCATTAATAAAAATAGCCCCAGAATAACTGCACTTAAGAAAGCAAGTTTATGATTTTCATATTTCCCTGTTTTCTGGGGTTTGGTAAGTTGCATAAGGTTAGTCTCATAAGAGACGAGTGTTACCAACCAAATTGTGTTATTTACTCCCAAATGTATATATCCCTATTGCCTGTGTCTACATGGAGCGCGATAAAATGGAGCGAGAAAAGATGGTAAAAATAAGGTTGGGTGTTACCCTGACCGGATGGGCAGGGGCAGGGCCTGGTGTGGTGTGCACGTACACTTGTCTTAACTTTGTCACCATGTGCAGCACTTACATATGGCAAAGCAAAGACAAGGTCATCTCCATTCACTGTTAATTAAATGTTTTGGCTGGAAACTATTTCTCCATATGGTAGCATACACCAGCTTGAAGTGAGTGCTTCAAATTTGGCCACAAAAAAACAGCTGTCCACAAACATATGTCGTGACTCACAGGCAGGCTGAAAGAATTTCAGCTTAATGAAGAAGATTTTTGGCTTTTCTGAAGCATGTAGATAAGCTCAATACACATCTGCCCAAACTATAGCAGATGTGAAACTCAGAAGAAAAGTGAAAATGTATCCAGTGTAGGTCATGGAATGAAATTGGTTCAAATTCAGAAATATGTAAGCAACATTGAGGCAATACATTTGGAGGCCCTGGATTATAAATATATCTGACAAATCAGAATTTTCTAAGTTTGAGTTTCAAGTGCTATAGTCCAAATCATGGGTGGCAACAGTGATTTTCACGATATAGCACTAAAAAATGTAAAACATTTCTTACAAGTTCCAGAAGGCTGAGAGAAAATATGTGATTCACAAACTTTTCTCCCAAACTTTTTTTTGGCAGGGGAGGTGCAGGCTGATTCCTTTTAATAACTCATTAAAACACTGGGGTGGATGAAAGACCACTGTTTTACAGTTGCTATAGGTTATTTGACTATAGTATTTGCTGGACACACAGCCTTTGTTTCTGGCCTCCCCTCCATCACAGAACCCGGCTCAGCAAGGTCACCTGACCTTTTGTCTTCGTGAAGATGTACTTAGAAACTGAAAGCTTTACTAACAACCAACAGGGGCCTTAATAAACCTCCCTGCTTACCCCCAGTCAGAGTCCACCTCTGCTGGGTGGAGCTTTCCTTTAGCTTATACAGAAAGAACCATTTAAAACTCCACCCTAGCACTTCCAGTGTGGTGCTCTGTTGGCATTGTCTAGTAAGCACATCTAGTTATTTCTCTTTACCGCTTTCTACCTTCCGCAATTGCTTTTGAACTTTTTATGTTCACAATTTCCTGAAGTGTCTAATTTCCTGCTTGTGCTCATTTTAATTTTGCTGCAAAGAATAGTGTGTGCTCACCAACAGGATAACTCTTTTCTTTGATGATAAAGTTAAACAATGAAAAAATTATCTTTCTCTTACAAATTGGCTAATAGCCATCACCTGAAATTTATGTGGGTGGACACATTTTCAGAAATAGAGTCATTTTTCTGCCAAAGCCTCCATTCATGGTCTCTCTCTTCCTCAAAGAAGGAACAAAATAGGAAACCCTGGAAAACATCCTTCTGAAAGCCACTAAAACAGAACTTTAGTAAATAATGCTTAAACCCCTTTGAAAGAAACTTGTGCTAAAATACCAAGGGGTGATAATATTTTTAAGAATACAAATGGTATAAAACCAGCTTTCAGATGATTGGACTGTTCACCTGCAGACACTCAGGTAATACGGGCATTGAATTTTTGACATTGAGTTACCCTCACTAGTAAGAGAGAAATCACAATTAATACCCTATATTTAGCTTTACATTATAAACATTCTTCAAAGCACTTCAAACAATTCTGTTAAAATACAGAGAACACAGACTATCTCCATAGCTTATTTAAATTTACTCCTGAAAGCTTTTATTATGTTGCAAAATTTACTAGTACTACACAACAAAAAGTTTATCAATTACCTGGTCCTTTCATTTTATTATTTGAAATATTTAATCAAGAAATATTTCTGTGTCAATGATTGATTATAGTAGATTTAATCATGGGTTAAGCTATTTAATTAGACTGATTCATCTATAGCATGGTTATCAATAAAACATTTTCATTATTAGTTTCATCAGAAAATTGACAAATATGGAATGTATGTAAGGTAAATGTATATTCAGTAAGTAATTTGCAGTTAAACTTAAGTATGATTGAGTAACAACATTGCAGCATTAATAGGCCTGGGCAGAAATAAGTTTTAAAAGCTACCCTAAAACATAAGAATCTAATTTTTGATATGTTTCCAATTTATTATTTAAATTGAATTTTCCACCCTTGAGCTAATTCATTTATAACTTATTTTGGAACATTTTGCTCAGTGCAGCCTTCTAAAAGAAATGTTTACCATGCTTTCCCTTTTTCTTTGCCAGAAATGAATATTTAAAAAGTCAGAACATAAAATGTTATGTAATTTGATGGGAATATTGAGCCAAATTAAAAAATAGAGAATAACAGATATACACATCTCTCACCTACATTATTTAACAAATAAACATTTTATTTTATTGTTTATTGACAACATAATGCAATTTATTTTTACCATCAGTCAAATGAAGAGATCCCCAAATAATTCACAATTGATGACGTCAAGCAAACTTATCTACTCTTAAAGTTTAACAAATACATTTTACTCAAAATACATTTTACTCAAATTCCTTTTGGGACATTTTTCTTCCCAACACAAATATAGTATTTTTTAGCCTTGGCTGGTGTGGCTCAGTGGATTGAGTCCTGGCCTGTAAAGCAAGAGGTGGCTGGTTTGATTCCCAGTCAGGATACATGCCTGGGTTGCAGGCCAGGTCTGCAGTGGGAAACATGTGAGAGGCAACCATACATTGATGTTTCTCTCCCTCTCTCTCTCTCTCTCTCTCTCTCCCTTCCTCTCTCTCTAAATACATATATATTTTAAAAGCTGCCAGATGTATAGCTCTGTTGAAAGACTCTGTTTATCCACAGATAAGCTACAACACATAGTACCAAATTTCTGTCCTCAGGGGGTATGTTTGCTTCTCCACACACGTACTCTCAGGAAATCCAAGTACAGTCGCTGGGGGTTATATTGCTGTAAAAGGAAAACAAACTCATTCTGATATTGCACATGGTATTCCGTCTATTAGCTCCCTAGGTCAGGAGCAAAGGGCAGGACATTGGACACTGCAGCCTCAGGATGGTTAGCACCTTTAACAGGGCAGCTGAATTTCTTATGCCACTGTCTAGAGCTAAAATGCAAGCATTATCACAATTTACATTTTACAGATGGTCAACCTGAGAAGAGGGTAAAATTTTTTTAGAAAAATTACTAAAATTAAGAAATAACTCTAAATGCAATTGCTATATTATTTAAAATGTTTGAACAATGAGGAACAAGATCCCATTCATTATAAAGAATTCTAATTAAATTATTTATGAGGCAAGTCCAGTAATATCTAGTAGACTCAAATATCTACTAAGAACATTGCCAGACTCTTTGAACTATGGAAATAGTTCCCATTCTAAACTTTCAACAGCTCAACCTTCTGTACCAAGGGCTTCGTACAGACAATGCTCTGTGCTTTGTGACGTAATCTCCCTGAACCCTGGGAGCAATGGATCAAGTAAACAAAAATTCAAATTAGATTATACAGCAAGATAATTCAGTGAATGGTATAATGCATCTGTGTATCTATGACATTATCTCTACATATTTCTACTTACAATTGCATAAAATGGAAAGTTCCCCATGGGGTAATTTGTGATATACCTTTAAAAAGCTGAATTTCAATAATCATTTCTATGTGGTAGTAAATGTACATTTTAGAAGAGTCATTCTATACCATTTCTTCAACTATGGGTGATTTTAATTCTGTGCCTGAAATGAGTCTGTGTGATAGACTGTTTCAACAGAACATTGAGTTACAAACCACCTATGCCTCTGGCATCACGACAATACATATGATTGCCTTTGTCAAAATTCATTGAGTCGTGCATATAAGATTTGCACATTGCCTTGTACAGTTGACCCTTGAACAACATGAGGGTTGGGGAACACTGACACCTTCCCTGCAAATTGAAAATCTGTGTACAACTTTTGACTCCCCAAAAGCTTAACTATCGTTGTTCCTTGGTATCTCTGGGAGATTGGTTTCAGGACCCCTGTGGATACCAAGCCCCACAGATGTTCAAGACCCTTATGTGTAATGGCATAGAATAATGCATACAGTTGGCCTTTCACATTTGTGGATTCCCTAGTGGGTTGAAAATATTGTATTTGATCTGCAGTTGGCTGAATCCATGGATGCAAAAGCCAGGAATATGGAGGGCTGACTATATTTATTGAAAAAATTCCACATATAAGTGGACCCATGCAGCTCAAACTGTTGTTCAAGGGTCCACTGTATAGTAATTTTAACTGAAAAGACAAAAACAAGATAAACAAATGTTGAACTCTAGTTAATAACATGCATTTAGGAGGAGGTATGGTAATATTGGAAATATACTTTGAAATTAATAAAAAATAAGATGAATGGCTAGGGGAATAAACATATATAATAAAGCAAATATTAAAATGTTAATTGTAAAATTTAGGTAATATGTATTCACTAAAAATTTTTAATGTTTCTCTTTGATAATTTTCATAATACAATATTGCCAATGAGATACCTTTACAATTATTTTGCATATCTTATCCCAATAGCTTCTCCTGGCTAGGGTCTAAGAAATAGTATTTTTTAAAAAGAACTCCCTTGAATCATATATAAAGTTTAGTTGTTGGACCATGGACCTAAGATACATTTCAACTTTAAAATTCTTAATAATTTTAATATTGTATAACATTAACGATATATCTCCTTCTCATACTTAGTATTTTCCCATAACTCAGAATGTTATTACTAAAACAGAACAAACCCTCATTGTTCTTTGTTCTTGTACACGATGAAATCCATGCATGATATTATTTATGTCTTCATACATTAGTAAGCTTCCCTAAATAATTAATATTACTACCTAAAGTAATATTACACCCAAAAATATGTCCCTAAGAAGTTTTATAAAATATGAGAGAAGAGAAAGATTTTTTTTCTTTTTGGTATTCTTTAAGAACTAAACAAAATGCTTATTGAAAAGGTTATTTTAAAAGTAGATTTACTAGACAAAGCTTGTGTTTCCCAGCAGGAAATGTTGTAAGACTTTTAATTTTTTTAATTTAATTTCTTCTGGATCAAAATTTAGCTTCTTCTAAGTCCTAACTGTTAAGTTTTGGCCCATCTTAAAATAAAAATAATTAAAACCAAAGTAGGCAGAATAAATTGGTAATATTGAATAATTCAAAATATGTATTGATAATGTTTATTTTATAATTTATTTTACTTTGAAAATCAATAATGAAATTGATTTAATTTCCTGCCTATTTTGATATCCATTAATTTCATTGCACTATATGATATTATATAATATATGATATTGTATGAAATTTAAAAAACAATACAGGAGAATCACAAAACACTTAAGAAAAGCAAAAAACAAACTTTTAATTCTAATGGTCCAACCTGGAGCACAAGCAATGCCGAGGTCACTGAGGTTGGGTTGAGGAGGCTGGGCTCCGGGTGAACGCCTGGTGCCTCAGTGGCGGCGGCAGTGCTGCCTTGGGTGGGCGCTGGTGCTCCCTGACTCTCTGCAGTGGGAAGATCTGAAGCAACCAGCCTCACAGAGGTGGGGCTGCACAGCCTCTGAGAATACCCTCTCTAAAAAACTCTCAAGGGGTGACTTGGTGAAACTAAGGATTTTTAAGCATACGTGAAAGTTCAATTTATCGTCAAAGGGTACAGATGTGTATAAAATTACTATTTCCGTAACACAGGTGCACAGATTATTTTACGCTTCAATTCGAATCCTATCTTTTTGGGGTTGTGTGGAAGCTTCATTACATAGGTATGATTGATTAAACCATTGGCTATCAGTGATTAATTCAACCTTCATTCCCCTCCCCTCACCTCTCCCTGGAGGTGAGGGGGTGGGAATGAAAGTTTCAACTCCAATCTCCTAGTTGATTCTCACAGCAGCCAACCCCTTTTAGGTGTGGCCTCAAAGGTGCCTCATTAACATAACAAAAGTCACCCTTGTTGTTCTCCTTGCTTAGAAAATTTTAGGAACCCTGAACCATAAGGGGACTAGGACCAAATATGTATTTCTTATCATAAACCACAATATCCTTTGAAGAGATATTTTAACCACCTCATGTTGATGATGAGGTTTTTTCTTTTTAATTTTTTCAAGGGCTTTTTAATAATATACATTTTAGTTTCTATAAACATGGATTTTTATAGTTAAACTTCTGTCATCAATTTATAATTTTATTAGCATTACAGAAAGGGAATATAGTCTTTATAGTGTTGAAGCTTTGGAATTTATTTTGAGAGTTTCTCTGATAATTATTCTATTCATGATTTTTGTGAATTCATCCTGTGTGCCAGGAAATAATGTGTATTTACTCTGGAGTATAAGTTCATTCTCTTCTCTCTCTTTCTGTCTTTCTTTGATATTGTATATGTGGGTAACTACACATAAAATTTTATTAAAAATGTCTATTGATTCCTTATAAAGTTTTGTTATTTTTCCACTATTATGTCCATTCTATTAATGTAAAATTCTGCTCTTGTCTTGAGTTCATTATACTCAGTACCTCTTTTTCTATCTTATTTAGACAGGTTTTTTTGAATTTTGGTTTTTATTTAATATAAGATCTTTCTTGATGAGTTATATTTATACAGATGTATTATCGTTATTTTTATATTAGAGTTTATTTCTGTATGTCAAACATTCTATTTAATGTAATTTTTAAAATTTCTTCTTTCTTATTTTCTATTTGCTTATACTGGGTGTTTTTGTGGATCTGGCAACTGTGTCCCATTTCTACTCTACTAAAAGTTACTCCTCTCGTTGTAAGGTTCACTTTAGGCTTACTTTTTCCACTCAGTTTCTAAAAGCTATTAAAATACATGCCTTTCAAATTGAAAATGCCTTTGTTACAATAGGTAGTTAGGTAATTATTAATAAAGGAAAGAGACCAAAGGGTATTGAACATTGGAATTAATAAACTGAGGAGCATAAGCCTGTTTGCTTTACCAGAAAGCTACACCTTCACACCCCAGCAGATTACAGCATTTCTCCAAGAAGGAAGTTAACACTCCTCCCTTCTCCTCTCTAGTGCCGAATTGTTGGGAGTGCAGGGGATGGTACTTGACCATAGAGGCCTGTCAGTCTAACTAGGGAGGGTGGACCCATCAAAAAGCCTGCAAAAGTTCAGGAAGTTGATTGGCTATTTTGAAAAAGCTTCTGGTCTGTCCCAAATGCAAGCTGATAAAATCTCAGAACACATAAAGTCCCTCTCTCTGGCCCACCCAGCAACACACTTGCCCTGTTTGTTCACCCCCTCTCTTGTCTGGGAGCAGGCGACTGTGTGGGCCTGCAGCAGACTGCATGGGCTCCAAATGACTAAGTTTTAAGATGAAGCAGAAATTCTAGACACTGACATTTGTTTTGGCCTTACTGATGACAAAGTTGGACTTTTCCATGGTGAGACAGACAGAGAAGGGACATTGGAAACCCAGGAGGTAACATCTGTTTCCACTCAAATAAACCATCTCACCACACCACAAACCACAATGTCCCCTGTGTGGGTCCTTGGAATGTTCTCCTCGTGATCCCATGGCAGAGTCTGATTTCCACCAACAGCACCTTGATCTGCCCTCATCCTACTCTGGTCTTTCCCTTTGATCTGGAGTTTCAGTTTTGAAATTTTGTGGATGTACTGTTTTATCTTAGTTTTTGTTATTGCTGATTTAGAGAATTATACATTCACTAGTGCGTTTTTTTCACCAAGTTTATGAGCAAGTAACCTTCAAGATTCATGTCAAATGTTGGGTACAGTTTTTCAAAAAGTAGAGAATTATTTTTAATTTTAATGTTTATTTTTAATATTTATATGCTTCATGGTATACTTATTTCACACTTCTTCTAAACAATAGTGCAACTGGATATGAAATTGTAAACTAAACAATTTTTCTTAAATTTATTGTCAGCTGTTTACAATGTTATTCCACTTTTTCCCATTTACTGTGGTTTTTCTTTTAAGATTTTATTTATTTATTTTTTGGGGGGGAAGAGAGGGAGAAAGAGATGGAGCGAAACATCAATGTGTGATTGCCTCCTGAGTGCCCCCTGTTGGGGACCTGGCCTGCAACCCAGGCATGTTCCCTGACTGGGAATCAAACCAGTGACATTTTGGTTAGCAGCCTGACACTCAATCCACTGAGTCATGTCAGCCAGGGATACTGTGGGTTTTTTTTTTTTTTTTTTTTTTGTATTATGTAAAATGGTTTTGTTCCTTGGATGCATTTGGAGTTTTCTACTTGTATTTGACATTAAAAAAATTTTACTAAGCTCTGTTTATCTGTTGTGTGAACGTAATGTATATGTGCCTGTGTGCCTCTTAACCTATCCTGTTTGGCATTTTATAAACTTTTTCAATTGGATGTCTTATGACTTTATTTACTCTGAAACATTATCTGACATTATTTTAAAATACTTTTGACTTTGAAAATTTTATTCCCTTCATTCACTCATTCCAGCAGGTTTTTTAAATAGATATGGGAATAAGTGTTTCATTCCTATTTATCTTTTCTTTTTTTGCCCACTCATTATTTCTATGTCTTTATGTCAGATGTACTTGGAAGAATTTTTTTAACATGTTATCAGGCAACAGTGTATTTTCTAACTGGAAATATTCTTCTGTTCAATACATCCTCTGAGTTCTTTATTTCGACAATCACATATAGTTTTTGTATCCAGTAGTTCTATTTATTTTTTAAATTACAACTGTATTTTGTTTTGTTTCTTATTTCTAATACTTTCTTATATCTCTATAAAGGCAATTATTATGCTTAAGTTAGATTATTATTGTCTGGTCCATTAACTCTGCTTTCTCTCATGTAAATTATTTGATTCTCTATTTCTCTTTCATAATGCTGTATCTCACCAGTGTTTTAGTATAAATATATTATGCAGATACACACTATGCGGATACACACTATACAGATACAGAGGCTCCCAAATACCTTTGGGATTTTTTCATTTCATCAGTCGTAATTATTCTGTCGTAATGAGATATTATCAGTCATGATTACCTTGGCTGATATTACATACTTGGGCCAGGCAAAAGACCAGGACACCTATATATTCTTGTAGGCAAGTTCAGGGGGCAATTTTGGGGTACATTTTGGGGGGTGCAGTATATGACCTAATTCAGACATATTTTCCTCCAGGAAGTGGTGATTATAGAATGTGGTATGAGAGGTATCAGGGCACCAATAACCTGCTCTTTGTTATATTTTTTTAATCCCAACCAGTATCAGTTTTTTTCTGAAGTTAATCTTGTTTTCAGCTAATTCTGAAAGGTTTGCGGTTTCATTAACTTCTTTGTGAACAAGATAAGAAATCATTATCTCAAGGTCAAGTAGGGAAGAGAAAGGAATACAGCAAGAATAATTTCTCCCAGAAAGATCCTGCCTATGGTGTCTTGCTCTCTTTGCTTTGAGGTTGACAACACCTTTGCCTAAAATCCAACATCTCTATTTCTGTGCATGCTTCTACTAGACTTTTGTTTAGTGCTCATAAAAATAATGTCATTTTCTCTTTGCCTTTGTTCATAACTAGAGTTGACCCCAAAATCCAGAAATCATGTCCAGAATTCAGAGACTTAAAATTTTTCACTTACCTCCAATCATTAATTTTTCTGTTTTTTTTTGTCTATTTGTTTGTTTATATAAATATATCGAAAGTCAAGACTATGTTGAGTCTGATAAAAACAATATTTAAAAAATATTGATATTCTAAATATCATTTATAATTAACTTTATCCTACCATAACAGTCAGGTTACTTACAAGGAATAAAATGTAACTCAGACAGCTAAAAATAATAATTTACTGAAAGTATCACTGAAGAGGTGAGCTGGGATTTGAAAAACAAAGGATTGGTAAGCCCCAGAAGAAGAAATGGTGGGAGGCCAATGATACCACTAAGGTCAGAGGGACAAAGGGGGAAAGAAACTGCTGGAGCTCAGTGAGAACTGCAAACATGGAGAAGGAACAGCCAGGGGAAGCTACAGTTGTGAAGGGACAAGCTGCTGGCCGAACACCAGTGCTGAATCAGGATGGGAGTGTGGGAGTGATGCACTTTACCCTCCTCCACACTCCTATGTCTTGCCAATGTCAACCCTTGGTTTAACCCAATGAAAATCCTTATGACAGAGGAGTGTGAAGAAAGTGCAAAAAGGCAACTTTCTAGAGTATGGGACTGGTCAGAGAAAGTTAGAAAATAGATGTAGGAAGAGGATAAACTGAGAATTACCAGCATTTCATCTTCTCTGCACTTATATTATACCATCATTTGTTTGTACCTTTCAAAATAAAATTCAGCATTGGAGAATTCTGGAAACTTGCCATGGATGCTATTTTCTCCCTTGTCTCTCTGGACAAATTTGATTTGTCCTGCAATACTCCCCTCTAACAGCAGAACCTGTGTGAAAACTTCACATACCCCATTCTTCTCAGTTCAGTGGGCCATCCACTATTATCACTGTATTTACTGCTTAGTTTCATTATAACAATTTCACATTTTTCATTAATTAATTATTGACTGTTATTCTTCCTCTCCTGTCTTCCAGAAATGACTTTTGCCATCCATGTACCCTCATATTATTATTGGCAGATAGTAAGTGCCCTGATAGTTTTTGATAAATAAATTTTTTTAAAAAGTGAGTGACTCCACAAGAAAAGGAAGGGTAAATACATAGGTCACAAGCACATAAGGTAAATCCAAGTCAACTTCTAAACTCAGAATTGAGCTAAAACTTAAGTGAAAAAATCAACACTGAGAACAAGATTCTAAAGTCAATTTACCTTTTTTTATTTATTTCAGCAAAATTTTAAGTATATTTTCTAAATTCAGGGTAAAGTTGGCACCATTCCAAAAATTTGTACCCATGTTTGTCTTAGTAGCAAAACAAAGTTCACATTTAAAATTGGTATTTATGTGTAGTTAATAAGAAGGAAAGAATATATACTATTGTTTTAGGGCTCTGTTGAATAATTTCCCCTTATTTCTAAAATACAACTGATATTTAAAGGCTGACCCATTCACCTAAATTTGGATAACTAAAGGCAGATTTTAGAAGTGCTATTTTTACACTCATATTTTATTAAATATGAAAGAATTTATGGCCACCCCAAATTCATAGTACTCATTTTTGTAAAATTCATTTTGTCTTTCCAAAAGAGTATAATACTGTTAATTTGATAGCATTTAATTTAAATAACTACTGATTTTTATGAGAGAAAAATAATGAAAAAGAAAGAAAAAGAGAAAAGAAGGAAGAAGAAAGGAAGGAAGGAAGGAAGGAAGGAAGGAAGGAAGGAAGGAAGGAAGGAAAAGAAAGAAAGAGAGAGACGGAGGGAGGGAGGGAGGAAGTGTGGTGGTAAGTAAGCCAACAGATCTGACCACTACTATTGAAAAGGTGGATGTTAACTTGGGAATTCCTGGAGCAGAGGGCATGCCACATTATAGGAAGCCACACAGGAAGTCATTGGGTCTTTATTGTGATTTTGCAGAAAAGGAACAGGTGATGTAGAATAAGCAGAGTTAGGATTGGCTAGTTTGAAGACTTTAGTATGCACTGTGGCATAGGGGCTGTCCCTAGTTGTCTGGTACCTGGCCCTGGGGTGATAAGGGAAAGTGGACAATGACCCTGGGTCTGTGAGAGGGGTGGTGGAGGACTTTTGTTGGGGACATAAGCTCTGGATTGGTTGGTTTCCATATGAAAGGTATGCTCAAGGGTGAGTTATTTATTATCTCTAGAAATTGCTTCACTTTGTCATCAGCTGACTCCCTTCAGAGTCAGCAAGGTCCCAGATGTCTAAGCATCAGAAAACAGAAATAAAAGACATGGTTAATATAGGAAATAAAGAGGGAAGGAAGGAAAGAAGGAAGGAAGAGAGGGATGGAGGGAAGGAAGGAAGGAAGGAAGGAAGGAAGGAAGGAAGGAAGGAAGGAAGGAAGGACATTTTATGAATGAATAGATGAAAAGAAAATGAGTAAACATCTGATCTTAGAATTTTGATGAAAGACAACAATAATGTATACTTTTTTGTCTATAAATATTTAATGAAGATGTTGCTAGGTAAAAACAGTAAGTAATATAGTATAGAATGTTTTGGCACAGGTAAACCTCAAACACGATTATATTTGTAATTTAAAGTACATGATTCTACGAGCCATGAATTCATAGAAATTGATTTGCAAACTTCAATTAATGACCTTGGTTATTTGTCAATAAGAATAGAGGGAGAGTTTATATGAGTGCAAGTAAATTAACCTTTCATTCTGTACTCTACTGACTTCTCCCACACTGACAAGTAATCAAGATTGTTTGACAGAAACAGCAAGTTGTTTAGCTTCTCAGCTCTCCTGCCACTAAAATATGATGTCAGATAATTTGTTCCTGTTTAGTTCTAGCTTGATTACTTCTGGTTCCTCGAGATTTGAATTGATGAAGTTTTACTTTAGTTACATGGCAGTGTTAATAAATGCTGTCATGTTTATTAATGAGATTCCAAAATTGTATTGTTATATTTAGAGGACAGAGTCAAGTTCACATAACTTAAAGTAGCTGAATGTGATAAAAGGTTAATTAGACAACGTGACCTGTTTGGAATATGTCTTAGGTCTTAATACCAAGATAACTTCCAATGCAAAAATACCAAAACTGAAAATTAATTTATGATAACTATATAATAGACTTTCATTTAAATAGTAAATGATTTTAACAGCTCCTGAAGAAATTTTTTGGATTTAAAAACAAAAATCAAAAGATGAACAGGCAAAAGCAAAGTGGAAGAAGATCTGTCTGAGATCAGCCTTGGTGATATTTTCCTTGATCCAGCTGTCAGTTTATTACACAAATATTTTACTCATACTGTGTTTCTAGGGTTTCAAGTGGTTTCCATTAATCAAAGACACCTTAGTGAGAAGTTTTTACAAATTACTCAAGATGTAAAACATGGGATTTTAAAATCCAGTGGGATCAGTGAAGGGCAGAATATGGGGCTGGAAAAAATCTGTCATTCATCATTACTCAGTCATTTTTGGCTGAAGTTAAATAAAAGATCAATGTTATGTTACAAGTCTAGGCAGAACACCATCCAAAGACTAATGACAGTTATCATAGATAAAAATAAATATGCATAATTGGAGCTTCTGCCATATTGAAATTATAAAATAAAAGTTTTCTCATCTAATGAAAGACTTCACTGAAAACACTGGAACTGGAGAGCATTATGCTAAGTGAAATAAGCCAGGCGGTGAAAGACAAATACCATATGATTTCACCTATAAGTGGAACCTAATCAACAAAACCAACAAGCAAGCAAAATATAACCAGAGACATTGAAATAAAGAACAAACTGATGGTAACTGGAGGGGAGGTAGGAGGAGGGTATTGGGGGGAAAAGGGGAAAGTTTTTAGGAACATGTATAAAGGACACACGGACAAAACCAAAGGGGGGTAGGATCAAGGATGGGTAGCCGGAGTGAGGGGAACTGGTGGGGGGAAAATGGAGACAACTATATTTGAAAAACAATAAAAACAGTTAATGAAGAAATGTCTTCACTTTTCAGGTTAACAAAATGCTAAATAAATTTATAACTAGATGTGTCCAGGTGGAATTTTTAAAACTTCTATGACATTAAAAATATTCAATGAGCTTCTAGTTTTTCAAATATATTAAATTATTTTTTAAAAAATCAGATTTGGAAGCAAACAAAAACAGAATGTTCAAAGAATAATGTGTAGCTTAAAATAAAAATTAGATCCAATGTTTTGTTTTCTTAATTAGATATAGAGAAATGATTTTTTAAAATGGTTAAAAAGTTTTACTGAATAGAAGACAATTGTGGGTTTCTTAATATTACCATATTAACTGAATAGTCATATTTAGAAGAAAAATCACCTGGTTAAAAATAAGAGCAAGAAAGTGAAACGTTCTGTGAGTTAGAGATTCCTCTCTTGTATCGTTTGTTACTCTTTTTCACTGCAGGGTTCTCCACAGTAAGAGTGTAGGCTGTTGTGGATCATGTGAATTTCTCCTTAAGTGATATTTGGTAGTTTTGTTGTTAAAAAAAGATTATGCATTCACCTAGTTGGTTGAGTTTATGGTCCTAAATTGCTCATGGTAATTTTTTTGTCCTTGAAATATTTATGGAGTCTGTAGTGATGTCTTTTCATTAGTTTCTGATATTTTTAAATTTTTTCTTGGTCAGTCTAGCAGAAATATATCTACTTTATTGAACTTTTCTAAGAATCAATCTTTGTTTTAATGAATGTTCTTTTCTGTTTTTAATTTTATTGATTTCTGATCTTATTTTTATTATATTCTGCTTGCTTTTGATTTCGTTTGTTCTTATATTTATTTTCTTCAAAAGGAAGCTTATTGTTTGAAATCTGTTCTCTTTTGTATTATAAGCACTTAATGTTATACATTTTTCCCTCTAAGAACTGCTTTAGCTATATCCTTAAAATTTTGGTATGTTGTCTTTACATTTTCATTCAATTCGAAATATTTTCTAAATTCCCTTGTGACCTTTGCAACATTGATTATTAAAAAAATGCAATGATTATTTTCCAAGTATTCAGAGATTTTCCAGATAAATGTCTGTAATTTATTTCTAGTTTAATTTCATTTAGTCACCCCATCCAGACAATATAGATTGTCCCCCAATTAATGGGCTGGATATTATGGCAGATGCTGCCACACACACCAAAATAATTTGGAAGAAACATTGTCATTCACAAAAGGAATTCTTGGAAAAGCTGGATGGGGCAATCTGGTCTGTAATGGCAGGAACTTAGGAGGATCAGTGATGTGCTAGCTTGATTTTGACTCTAGTAAAGAGGAGTCTGAGACAATGGTTTCTTCTATGAGCTTGCCCATATATGAGGCAAAGGGAAAGGGGAAGTACAGGGTTTGAGGTTGTCAGTAGTTAAAAATAAAAAAAAAATGAAGTCAGACCTCTTGTTATGATTCACCCAATGTTTGATTGATGGTGGAAATGTGCTCTGTCCCTTAATTGAATTTGAGTTCATGTAGGCATAATTTTAGAAGCCATAGGCCTATGTAGCTAACTATAAGGAAAATGAGGAGAACTTGCATAGACATGCTTTTCCAATCACTTTAGGAAGTTTCTGAGAGCCAAGAAAAAATTGTCAGCATGTGTCTGGAATATTTGCTCAAGAAATTCAGTGGGTATTATTAAGAAAGTCACCTTATTGTCTCGATTGTTTCATTATCCAAGCAACTTTTCTCATGATATGTATCCACATGTAGTAGGACATACCTCTAGGGAGCAAACATCTCTTTAGCTGGCCAGTAAATAGGCTAAGGCTAGGCAGTTATTAGCAACCGAGGTCACCAGGAAGCGTTGCCCCTCATTGAGGGCATCCAAAGCATTGGCAGTTTATTGCATGTATTTAGAGAGGATTTTAGATATTCCTGGTTAGTATTAATGAGTTCAGGAAAAATTCTGAGGCAAACTGTCTGAGTACCACAGCCTAGGAGGGTGGGAGAGTAGATTATAGGAAGTAAGAAAGGAGGAAAGAGTGAGGTTAGCAGAATCCAAAGCAAAGCAATAACAAAAGAGGAGCATCATTTGTCTCTGGCAGTAAACTTCAGGTCAGCAGTGGGGCCAAAGTGATCATCAAGTTGTGTTGGACAGGAGGACTGAGGTGGTCGTCCTCCATGGGTATGTTTGTTCAGTGGGTTGATGTCATCCGGTAGTCCACTAAGCTGTCATGGAGTTGGTTGGTACTGATGTTATAAACCTCCCTAGATATGTAGTAATCTTGGACCAAATTTATGACCCTAAGGTGTAAATGCTTGTTGGTCAGGAAATCATAGAAATGCATAAGTGTTGTTGGATAGTACAACGAATGAAGAAGAGGCAACTCTCTTGGCATTGTACTGAAGATATAACAAGTCCTAAGGATGCTGATGCATATTACCCCACCGCACAGGAGGCTCTATGTCACATCTTTTCTAATTGTCTGATATATACTTTAAGAGACAAAATCTGAGCATTAGGATATTATTCAGTGGCCTAACAGTAGAGTATGCAGCTGGCACATGTGCTACCTCCTATACTGTGTAACCCCTCCGTGAATTCTGAATGCCTAGTAGGGGCTGCTTCTGACATTGTAAGAAAGTTTGTCGTTGAGGTAGCAATGGAATTACTGTGCCAGCTGGGTTACATACGACTATTGTGTTGAAAAGCCTGAAGAAGAGTGGATAGCAATATGGTCAAAGTACACCCCAGCAGCTCTCGCATTGACACGTGGGGTCTGCACAAGAGACTGTGGTATCCTAGGCCCAAGCTATCGCTTACAGTATGCATAGCCACCTATAAAAAGCCATAAGACCAATTGTTTGTACAATGTGGGTGCCACA
Source organism: Anoura caudifer (assembly GCA_004027475.1). NCBI lineage: Eukaryota > Metazoa > Chordata > Mammalia > Chiroptera > Phyllostomidae > Anoura > Anoura caudifer. Next base: position 145,315 of record PVKU01000053.1, on the reverse strand, counting down.
GTTTAAGGAACAGTAAGGACTAAGAGGAACTATATAACTTAAAGGGTTGCTGATAAGTGTGGGCAAACTGTGGAATAGTTGAGGTTCCCATTCTGAATCCCATGTTCCCATGGAGGGGAAGCCTGACTCTCTTAACAGAGAATATTTTAGCAACTCAACTTTAATTTATGTTAGCCTCACTCAGCAATCCACATGGCAGTAGGTGTGTGTCCTTAAGCTATTATCTCTACTTCTGGAATAATATCATGATTTTCATTAATCATTAAATCTCTTTTATAGCCTGATGATTTTCATAAAGTTTGTAACTTTAGCAAATTTCCTCATTGGGGTACCAAAAGAAATCTAGCCAATAAATGAAGAAACATTCAGTGGTCAGTGAATCATAACTTAAACTTTGTGTGATTTCAGTTGTTTTAAGTTTGCTAATTTGCTTAAGTTCGTTTCATGGCCTAGAAAATATAGACTCTCTTGGTGAATGTCTACTTGAAAAAAATGTGTATTCTACTATTGTTGGATGAAGTTCTATATAAATGTAATTAATTAGATCAGATCCTCTTTATCCTTATTGATTTTGTTTATTTGTTTTATTGATTACTGAGAAGAGTGTTAACTCTTCAATGATAATTGTGGTTTTCTTTCTTTCCTTCTTCCAATTCTAGAAATTTTTGCTCTCTTTACTTTAAGGTTCTGGTGTTAGGTGTATACATATTGGAATTGGATGCCTTCTTGGTCAGTTAAACCTTTTATCTTTATGTAATGTTCTGCTTTATCAAATTATAGTATTATTACTTGTTTTAAGTCTTATTTGTCTGATATTATTTTTATGCATGTTTGCATGTATGTGTTTGAGTGTGAATTTTGGTAATTACTTTGCTTCTTATTTTCTGAACTTTGGGAACTGTTATTAGTATTTTCATTGATTTTGGAAAATTCTCAACCCTTACCTCTCCAAATATTTCTTCTATTACATGTCTCTTGACAATTCTAGTAACAAGTGTATTAGAACATTTTGTGTTGTCCCGTAGTTCTTGGATGCTCCATTCCATTTTTTCCCACTTCATTCTTTGTGTTTCAGTGTGGGGAATTTCTGTTGACATATCTTCAGCCTCACTGGTTATTTCCTTGCCTTAAGAAAAACCCCACTGATAAGTCTTTTGATGGCATTCCTTGTCTGGTAATTCAAACATTAGGATCATACCTGATTGTGTACATTGCTTTGTTTTTTAACATTGTGCTATTTTTATTATTGATTCTTTGTATGACTTATAATATTTGGTAGAAAGTTGAACATTTGTTGTAAGATAGTAGAAACTGAGAGGCATTTTTTATTTGTTTGTTTGTTTTATCCAGGCCTTGACTGTATGCAGTTACTTAATCTAGTCAGGAGCTGAGTTAGTTTGGGGTTGATTGTTGCTATAGCTACCCTAGTGCTCCCCAGTTTTAAATTCCACTTATATAACCTTGTGTGTAAGATGTGGATTGGTTTGCTAGAGACTTTGTTGTTTTGTTTTCAATGTTTCTTGCCTTAATGTCAGGTATTCCCTTTATACCTATCTCTCAGACAGGGTACCTCTCCCTGCTCTGGATCCTCTTCCAGTAGTAGCTCCCCACGGCCCAGTATCTGGCATCCTTCCCAGCCAAACAAGTGCCCACTTCCCATCGTTCCCTGCAGACCCTTATCATCCCTTGGATTTCAAGTTAATTGTTTGCTTTACAACTCCAGCTTTCTAATGGTTTCAGTTAGAGTCATAATATTTCAGATTATTAAGCTTTTATTGTTTGTTTTAAGGATGGGAATGATTGTCTTTCATCATTTTACAAGGAAGAAAAAAACCAAAAATGCTATTTTAAAGGAATATGTTTCCTACATCTCTGCGAAAAGCTTATATACTTGATGTAAAATCAGAGCAGTATGAAGACACTTTACATAACATGCCCTGAGTCTGGAATTTATATCATGTCTCTAGGTATGGCTTAACTCCATGAGCAAGTTTTCCTAATGACTCTCTTTTCTGCTTTCCTTTGGTACCACACTGAGAGAATACGTCCCAGATTTTCATTTCAATTAAACAAATAGTCGGCCTGTGCTATGTGAGTGGCTCTGTGCTAGTTGGGAGATGTGAAAGGATGTGTTAATATTTATTTTCTAAGCATAAGAGACTCAAGCGGCATTTATTTTCTTATCTTTATAGATAAAATCAAAGCAGAATAAGTGGTTTACCAAAGGATTCATTCTATCATCTAAATTCTTGGGAAAGATGGACTTTTGTGAGAAAGCTGGTGTTTTCAACTTAGAGTTGGGATCTCGTTGGGATCTCGTTGGGATCTCCTTGGCCAGTAGCAACTTCTTTGAGAATAAGAACTACGTCTCTCCATATCAACCTTGTCAATATCAAAGTCACATGACACACAATAGAGGGCCCTCAAGCACACGCATGTCCTGGACACATCATTTGTTTAGTCCAAGCTAGAACTATCACCTGTCACAAACTGAACCAATCACTGTCTGTCTCAGAAAGTTTGGATTGAAATGCTGTGATTCTTCTCAGTTGATATGTGTCTCTGAATCTGGAAGCACATGTATTATGTTTCTTAGAAAAAATAGGTAGGATGGCAAATTAACATATACTATTGTTTTTTGAGAGTTCATTGAAGAGGAAATTTTCTGATACTTTTAAAAACCAGAAGGTGTATTTCATTCTATGTGTTAATGTCCTTGGTCATAGCCATGTAGGATAATAAATCAATGCTACAACAATAAACTTTGAACTAATGTTATGAAAAGAAAAATAAATAGATTTTAACTGATGAAAACCTAAGAGGTTATTAAAAATGAGAGAAGGAAAAGTAGAAATGGGGAAAATCCTTTTAAAGGAAATGTAATAGCTAATAAACAGGCCTATTATTTTCCCACTTCTACTTGTCTAGGCTTCCTAAACCTCTTGATGGGCACTTCTACTCTCAAAGCACTTTGGCAGAAGCACTGAGATTATTTCAGTCTCTTCTTACTCCATTCACCTCTTCACATTTTAGAGGCTATAACAATTGGCCATGATTGAAATCTTTCCAGGCTACATGAACAATAACCAAATACAATGACAATATACATAATGGGCATAAAAGATTTCATTGTTAAATCCTCATGTGATTTGAATTGAGATGTTAGTACTAATCATCTGCTTTTGTAAAAAAGTTTGTTTGGATCTTTTTTTTTTGTTTGCATTTTCTTTCCCCCAGTGAGTGTCATTTTCTTATTATTGCTATGCATGTTGTGTGAGTTGTGATTAATTTGTGTGCGGTGAATTTGATTTATTTCTGTGACACTCTATAGTTTTAAAAAATCTGATTAAAAATGAGGTTCAGGGCACAAAATTTATGCCCTGCATTGTCAACTCCCTCACCAGTCATTCATGACCGTGACCAAAGGGACGTCTAATGGTATTCACTTAGGTTTTGCTTTCGCATGTAATTTGGTACCACCATGTTCATGCTTAGAGGCAAAATGGTTCTCATTCTGTGTTGTATAGCTCACATTTTTCCGTTTCTATTCCTCAGCAACAGCATTCTACTAAGATAACAGGGTTGAGGTGATTAATGCACAAATTTACTCCGGCTTTCTGAGATTATGTGTGTAGAGGTAAGGTAAAGAGATAAAAAACAGTATGGCAGTCAATACATATTATGTGTTTTTAATGATTCAATGTCATCTTTCTATCCTCTTAACCCTTGTAGTTATCTTTCTAGCCAGAAATAAAGGAATCACTTGCAGGTAAAGGGGATTTATGAAATATGCAGTATCAAGTCTTCTTGGCAAATTCATCAAAGGTAAGGAGAAAACTCAAGAAAATTTTCATGTGAGCAGAAATTGTTCTGTTAGGAAGATAACCATATAGGTATTAGTGTAAAGCATGCATACATGATAATGAATATGCATGGAAAGATTAGAACTGGAGAGAGATCACAACTTTCTCAGATCTGTTTTAAGAAAAGGGAATTCTCCAGAAGTCCTTGTCTATGTGGGGTGTCAGGATTTGTGAGCCTAAATAAAGTCTTAGTAGCTCTCTATCTTTATAAATTGAGAAAATGAAGCTGGAGAATTAAGAAAAAGAATCCAGTTGCAGCCAATTTATACTACAAGGAAACAGAAGAGAGAAAATCAGTAACAAGTAATGTGCAAACATACACATATATACTTATTTTCTTCATATATTTCATTTTGTACTCCACATTTCTACCTTAAAAGGCAAGGTACCAAAAACAGATAAAGTCAGTAAAATAAAGGAAAGCTATAAACTAATAGCTCTCATAAATTAATATAAATGCAAAAATTCTCAATAAAAGATTAACAATGTATAAAAAACTTACAATTGATTCTTGAATAATGCAGGGGTTAGGAGTGTTGACTCTCATGCAATTGAAAATCCCTATATAATTTCTGACTCTTCAAAGCTTAGTTGACCCTCAGTATCCACTGGACCATTGTTCCAGAACCCCCAGAGGATACCAAAATCCATGAATGCTCAAGTTCCCTACCTAAAATGATGTAGATCAATGTATACAGTCAACCCTGTACATTTGTGAACTCTCAACTGAGAATCAAAAACAGTGCTGGTATTTATTGAAAACAATCCTCATATAAGTGAACCTATGCAGGCCAAACTTGTTTCGTACAAGTGTCAACTGAATATGTCACTACCAAGTGAATTTTTTTCAGGTATGTCAGGTTGGCTTAATGTTTGAAAATAAAGTAATTTAAATTATTACATCAAGTTAAAGAAGAAACATATAATTATATCAACAGATGTAGTAAAAGCATTTGACAAAATTTAAAATCTACTCAATATAAAAAGTCTAAGAAAACTTGGAATAGAGGGGAGCTTCCTCAACTTGATAAACAAACTCTGCAAAAGACCCCTACATCTAACAACATACTTGATAATGAAAACCAGGCTTTCCCCTCCAAAGATCTGAAATGAGGCAAGGAAGTACCCTTTTAATACTTCCATTAAAAAACCTATTAGAAATCCTAGCTAATGCAATTAAACAAAAAAGAAAATAAATGCATACAGGTTAAGAAGGAACAAATAAAATTGCTGTTTTCACAAATGTCATGCTTTTCTATGTAGAAATGCTAAAGAATCAACAAAAAAACTCCCAGAAGCATTACATAGCAAGTTTGAAGGGTTCAAGGTTAATATAGAAAAGTGAACTGTTTATATCAGTCAATTAGATTTTGACATTTAAAAACACTATCTTGTCTCGTTGTCATTAGCACCAAGTATAATAAAATAATTAAATATAAAGCTAACAAAATACTTATAGGTTTCATACAAAGAAAACTACAAAACTCCAATGGAAGAAATCAAAGAAAGTCTAAATATGTGGGGAGATATTGTATGTTTAAGAATAGGAATGCTCAATATTGTTAAAATGTTAGTTCTTTCCAACTTCATCTATGGTCTCACTCAAAATGTCAGTGTTATTCTGTGGATATTAACAAACTGATTCCAAAGTCTATATGGAAAGTAAAAGGACCCAGAACATCCAATACAATACTAACAAAGGAGAACAAAGCCAGGGGACTGACACCACCCAAAGGGCTTATCATATAGCTACAATAATCAGTACGACAGGATATTAGTACAAGCAGAGACAAATGGACCATTGGAGCAGAATGGAGAGTTCAGAGCGATTTGTAGGCATGAGGAACTATTCCATGTAAAACTAATGATGGAGACATGGCATTATGCATTTGTCAAAGCCCACAGAACTGTACAAGAATGAATCTTAATATATACTATGCACCGTAAAAAAACAAAATAATCAGTATTGTTTCATTAATTACAACAAATATACCACACTAACACAATATGTATAATAGAAAAAAAATGGGGTGAAGACATGTTGGAACTTACTGTAATAGCTGCTCAATTTTTTTTTTGTAAATCTAACACTGTTCTTTAAAATATAGTCTATTAATTAATAAAAATGTGAAGATATTAGCCAGAAATGTGGGGTTTGTCCTTAATAGTTTGCACTCTCTCTCCATAATCATTCTCCATTCAATCAGTCCAGGGATTCAGTGACCTAAAGTACTTTTAAATTCATTTGCTTTTCTTTTTAGCTTTTGCCATTTTCTAGCAACAATCATCATTGTCTCTACCTGGATTTTGCAGTAACTTCCCAGTTGGTCTTGCTTATCTCCTCCTTGTATTCTTCCAATTTATTAATACTTTTCAAAATGTTGACAGTGTGATCTTTCTTTAATACACAATGTATCATGTTGCTATACTGCTTAAAAGTCTTCACTGGATTTCAATTTCCAAACTTCTTTTCATATCTTATAAAAAACTTTATTATCTACCCATTGTTTCTTTCAGTTCTTTTATTTTACTACATTCTTTCTTGCCTCTAAGCTTGATTTATATTGAATTTATAGTTCCTTCAGGGCCACATTTGGTATTTTCTTTAGTCTTAATATCTGACAACCCCACTGCTTGAATACTTCCCTTGCCATCCTTTCTTTGCCTGGATTTTGTTTTATCCTTTGGAATTTAGCCTAGATATTACACTATCCAGGAATCTTTCTACTCCCTAAAAACTGAGATAAATATCCCTCCTAATTTTTTTGCATTTACCATGATATGAAAACTTACTGTTTTCTTCTAAATACCTTCATTTGATCATTACCTCTGAGAAAACAGAATCATATCTACATTTTGCATTGATAACTTCCTAGAATCTGTAGTACAACAAACTCTTTGTTACATATTTGTCAAAAAAAACAAACACTCAGATCAGGCCTTATCATGTCTCATTGCTAAAACCATGTCATTAATGAAAACATAACTCCACATATTTCTCTTTTTAAAATTTAATTTTATTTATTTTTACATTATTTTATTGTATTTTTCCATTATCATTTATCCCCCATACACTCTTCCAACTCCACCCACCCCCTCCCCCCACACAATCACCACACTGTTGCCTGTGTCCATGAGTCCTTTCTTTTTTTCTGTTTTGCTGATCCTTCTACCTCCAGCTCCCCACTCCCTGACCCAGACCTGTCAGCCTGCTCTCTATTTATGAGTCTGTCTCTATTTTGCTTGTTAGTTCAGTTTGTTCATTGGGTACCACATATGAGTGAAATAATACAATAATTGTCTTTCTCTGACTGGCTTATTTCACTTAGCATACCATTCTCCAGGTCCATCCAAGCTGTTGCAAACAGGAAAATTTTCATGAAAAGTAGTATAGTGTTACCTCAAAAAATTAAAAATGGAACTGTGTTATGGCCCAGTGGTTCCACTTCTGGAAATTTACATAAAGAAAAGCAAAACACTAATTCAAAAGAATATATGCATTCTTATTTTCATTGCAGTGTTATTTATAGTAGCTAAGATTTGGAAGCAGCCCAAGGGTCCATCAGTACATGAGTGGGTAAAACATCTATGGTACATTTACACAATGGAATACTACTCTATCTTGAAAAAGGAAAGAAGAAGAGACAATTTAGCCACATACTTCTTTTTGTTGGAGGTGTCTAATGGAAGAAAAGAAATGTGGACTTAAAAGAACTGGATCAAGGATAGTAATATTTAATTCTTCTGATTTTCCAGGTCCCTCCTAATAACTCAAGTAACTTTTCTGGTGATGGTTTTATTGAGATATAATTTATACACCATGCAATTCACTCATTTAAATTATACAATACAATTCAATTGATTTTAGTGTGTTCAGAGTTGTACAACCATATTGCAATGAATTGTATATCATTTTCACTACCACATACAAAAATATATGTGCACCTCTGATCATCATCCCTCCATCCTCTCATGACCCAAACCCCAGGCAACCATTAACCTACTTTCTGTCTCTGTTGATTTCCCTATCCTGGACATTTCATGTATCTGCAACCATATGGCCCTCAGTCATGTTTGCAAGGTTCATCCACATTGTTTGAGTACTTTTGATAGTTTCTGCTATGTATCTTAGAAGTTTTCAACAGCAGAAGCCAGCCAAAACATATCCAAATCTAACATAATCCATTAGTTGAAACAATTTTAAACATCATAATTGACATTAATTCTATTGTCCAATGTACATTTTACCAAACATATTTTATATGAGAAGGTTTAAGATGTATCACTAGTTATGAAGAGCTTTATTCTTCAGATTAGCCTGTCATTTGAGACTTTGCAAAGGTATATTATATGCTATAAATAGGAGGCACATTTTCCTTCACACGAGTTTGCTTCTGTGCATCATAGAATAGATAATAACACCAAATAGGTTATGTTCAATCTGCAATTCAGTATTATTTTCCTCCAATAGTTGGTGATGAGGACACAAGGAAATGGTTTATGAAATACTGATGAAATATACATTTTTACTTCAGAGCACTTGTGAACAAGTTGATTTACTGCTGGTAAAAAATACTAACAGTTCCAGTTTGCTTCATTATGTGTGCAATAAAGTAGCTAATGTTCTTTTCCTCCCTTTTGTGGAGATGGTAAATGAAGATTTGCTTTCAAGGTAGAGCTTCCTCCTGGGGAAGCAATAGAAGCCTAGACTGATACTCCCGAAGTCCCAAACCTTGTTAAAAATGGTTTCAGTCCTGGGGATCTGATGCACTGATTGCTTCCCTAGGAGGAGTCCCATTGCTTGCTCCATTTGGTCCTATTACTGAAGGTCTAATTACATCTATTATGCTGTTTGGTTTCACAGAAGGTTGAGGAAGGAAATTAGGGGTATTTGAGGATGGAATTATGGGCACGTAACACATAGACAGACTCATGTTGTGAATTTTAGGAAATGAACTGGTGACCAAACTAGAGTACTTGTGAGATTATACCGAAACTGTCAAGTGTGTTACTGTAACAGGAGAAAATGGAGATGGTTCCAATTGGGTTTGATTGCCCAGGCAACAGGGAACCAATTACACTGTCAAAACCTGAGATACTGGAGCTTAAAAGGCCCACAGGACTTTTTTGCAACCACATACTTTTTTTTTTTTTTGGGGGGGGGGCCATCAGTAAAAGGGCAAGTAAAGAATTGTTATCCTGTTGTAAAGTATAATTTACATTCTGAGCTTCCCTAAATCTTTGTTAGCCCATTCTTTCTTTGCATAATGCAAATAATATATGCTTATGCTATGCTTTTGTGTGGCTTGGGTGGAGATTCTTATCATGACCTAATAGAGCTCAAAAATGAAAGAGAGAGGGGGTAGAAGGAAGACTCATTATTTTTTAAATGGCTTCACTTTTCCCAGAGGAATCTTATAGATCCCACTTAGCAGAAGCTCATTCCAGCACTGATTAGGTGGGAAATACACAGAATCTCAAAAGGTCAGACCTATAATCAGCTGTCCTCAGGGGTTGACGGAAAAGTTCTTAATCCAACTTGAATTTATTGCCATCTATGAGAAAGTGAAGCAGATAATGTGACGTTAACAAAAGAAATATATACATACACACACAGAGACACGTGTATGCACGTGAGCCTGTGTGTGTTTATGTGTGTGATTACTGTCTACCTAAATTCACAACAATGTGGTTTACCTGAACCATCTGATCTGTTCGACAATATTCTCTATAGTGTTTTTATTTCATTTATGCTTTTGATTTGTTTTTATATTGCTAGAGAATTTGAAACTATAACAAATTAAATTTATGTGGAAATGGCTTTATATTTGTGAGAAACAACTCACAAATTATAGACTTTAAAAGTTTATGGCAAAAAGTATGTAGAAAATAGGATAATTGAAGAAGAAGGAAAAAAACAAATGGAATTCTTAATATGTTTCCAAAGTGTGTGCAAGCCTGTGATAAACACTTCTTTGTGGGAAGAATAATATACTTGTGGAACCGGACGGCTTAAGCCAGACAAAGCTAAGTTTTTGTCTTTTAAAATGCATTTTTGCTTATTTTAGTAAGGAATTATTAGTCAATATTTTGTTAAAAAAATGACTTTAGTCAAAAGCTGAAGGTTTTTCGCTCATCACACCTTAAACTGCCATCTCTATTTATGTCCTCATGTAAATCTGTAGTCATTCCCATCACCTTCTTGCTGAGAGCAGCACCCAAATACAAAATGTTGAATCAGTCATGAACCTTTGTGCTTGTTTATCTGGGTGAAAGAAAATAGATTGTTCCTCTCCCCTCACCTTGTTCCAAGTAGTTATTAAGTTAAGCCTGGAAGGAAATTGACCTTGGAGCGGTCTTGAGCTGTGAGATTGAAAAGAGGTGTGAGGGCTTTTCATTTAAACATAATTCTACTTCCTGGGAGACAATGTAATCTTATAGGAGTGATGGAAAGAAAGTGGTATAAGTGGCAAAGTGGCCTTTAAAAAAAAAAAAACTACCCTAGTGATTTTCCTTTTCAGGATCATTATTCCTATTTTTTCCTAGTTCCTGAGAAAGAGTAGGAAACAAAGAAGAGAGACCTGGAAGTTCAGAGGAGGTGTTTCCTGCCTTTTCTGCTCATGGGAAAGTTGGGAGAAAGTTCACAAGGTGGAGGAAACGAAGAAACTAATGAATCCGTCTCTTTGTTATTCTGCTAGGTCACAAGAGCATCTTAGCTGAGCTTGAATCTCAGCCACATCACCCTGGGAAGCCTGCAACTTCTCTGGGGCTCATCAGCCACATGGGGACAATAATTCAAAAATTTTGAGGGAGAATTAAATAAATAATAAGTAAACATTGATGGGTAGGACGACTAGCACTTAGTAACTGCTCATTTGGAGTCAGCTGCTGATGGTGTCGATGTTGGAAAGCAAAGGCATTCTAAAATCTGGCAAAAATTCCCTTGTCCTAATCAAGAATGATGCTGATAAGAAAGTATAACTGGATGTGTTTACAAAGAGACACAGTGTTTTGCCACATTGACTTTACTGGGTCAAGTATTTCAATATATTCAGAAATGTACCTGTAAGGAAATAATTAACTGATTAAGAAAAGTAAGTTGATAGATACCTGGCTGGTGTGGCTCAGTGGACTGAGCACCAGCCTGTGAACCAAAGGGTCGCCCATTCGATTCCCAGGCAGGGCACATGCCTGGGTTGCAGGCCAGGTGCCCAGTAGGAAGTGTGCGAGAGGCAACCACACGTTGATGTTTCTCTCCCTCTCTCCCTCCCTTCCCTTCTCTCTAAATGTAAATAAATGAAATCTTTTAATAAAAGAAAAGTAAGTTGATTGAGTCTTCAACATACTATAAGTTACATGGAAGTGTGTATTGCACTAACCAAGTAGAACCAGCTTCTGATGGAAAGCTATCTTTGAGCTAAAAACAAAACAAAACAAAAACCCCTTTGAACAGTTACAAATACCAAGGCAACATGCTAGTTTTACTTAAATATGTACAGAATTTTCAAGTGTTCCATGGTTCTGAAATTAGCATAAGAATTTTTGATACTGGCTGTGGTTGGTGTCTGGTAACCTGGTGCTGCTGTAAAGCATCCTTGAAAAGTCCTCAACAAATACCCCTGTCTCAGGAAAGGAGACAAAGATTCAGCTAGACTCTTGGCTGATGTTCTTATGTATCTAACTGATATGGATATTGGCTAATAAAAAAAAACTTTAAAGAATCTTCACAGTTCAGATAGAGTACTTTTTCTTATTACTATCTGCCCTGAAAAAGTAATTATCTATGAACATCTGTGTGGGCAGACTGGGAATTTTAAATCAGCAGTAATTTTTACCAGATAAGGACCATATAATGCACATTTTCTCTAATTCATGTCAATTTGCACAGTAATCAGAGGAATCAGCATTTGTGAATAATCAACAAATTGGTTGAGTATTCTTAAGTTCTGAAAACAACCTTTGGTGTGAAAAATACAGAGCACAGTGTGCTTTTGTTATTTTAATAACATAAAAAAAATTGCTCAAATGCCATTCTCCTTCATTTGAATATACCTTATTAAAGCAAGTCTTAATTTTCTTGTTTTCAATTTAAAAAATATGTTTATTGATTTTAGAGAGGAATGAGAGAGAGAGAGAGAGAGAGAGAAATATTGATGTGAGAGAGAAACATTGATTGGTTGTTTCACATAGGGGATCAAACCCACAACCTAGGTATGTGCCCTGACCAGGAATCAAACCTTCAACCTTTCAGTTTATGGGCCAGCACTCTCACCAACTAAGCCACACCGGTCAGGATGCAAGTCTTAATTTTCACATTCTTAGTGAGGGCCTGCTATAGAACAAGCACTGCTCTGCAATTCGGTGGAAAATATGCCTTTTAAGATCGTATATGCTAACAGAGGGAGGTAAACACTAAACAAATAAAGGAATAAACAAGCACAAAATATTGTCCTAGATTGTAATAAACATGATAAAGAAAATGTCCAAGGGCATGGAAATGCTGCTTTACAGAAGGCTTAAGGTGCCATCTGAGCTGATACATGGAGAACAGAAAAATGCTGCTCATGTAAGGAAACTAAGAGCTGGAAAAAGCTCAACGCCTTTGGAGAATGAAAAGGTGCCAGGCATGGCTGGAGCATGGTGAGGAGAGGGAGAGTAGTACTTTCAGCATGGAGACTGGAAAGAGGTGGGGCCAGATCAGGTAGGCCCTGGAAGACATGGCAAAGGTAGGAGTTAGAAGCCACTGATTAGTGTGTGTGTGTTGTGTGTGTGAGAGAGAGAGAGAGAGAGAGAAAGAGAGGGGGAGGGGAGAGACATTCAACTTGACAACCAAATTATTGGTTTTTATTTTTAAACCACCCTTATTTTCTTGTCCACACAAAACTATACACAGTTGAAAATCTTAGCAGCTGAAGAAAGTGGCACATTTTAGGTGGAGTTCCTGTCTTAGAGAAAACATGCTCCTTGAGATAGAGAGAAATGTTTTCACATGTACACATGCACACAAACACAGCACATATATGACACAACTCTTTATATTTCTTTCTTTAAGGTAGGGATGTGACCTTTCCTAAATTACATTTGAAAGCAACAACCTGACTGCAGGATGAACAATGGATTATAGAAAGGCGAGACTGAAAGCCGGGAAACTAATTAGTATCCTAGGCAAGAGGTAATGGTGGTTTGCAATATGGTCAGGACTAGGAAGATAGTGCCATTTGTGTGTGTGTGTGTGTGTGTGTGTGTGTGTGTGTGTATGAGGTAGAGTCAATAGGACTAATGATGGATTGATTGTAGGGGTTGAGTCACAGGAAAATTAATGTGGGTTGTGGTACAAAATAGGCAGAGAGCTGGTGGGTGTTTAACATGACAGACCTTTGTTGCAGCAAAACACTGTGGCCTTCCATAAATCACTGTTGCGTGCAACATCAGGAACTCAAAAGGACCAAAAAACTCCATTAGCACTGAACCATAGCATCTCTATAATAGACATATTTAACAAAATGACATTAGTGCTATTCATTTTTCTTGTTATGCATATTTGAGAAAGCAGGCCAGAGAAGTACAAAATAGTTCATGTTGTATGACCACATTGTTACTGAGAATACAGGAGGAAAACCAAGAAAGGGCAGGCTGTTTTCGTGCGGTGGGAGGCAAATGTGCTCCACATTCCCTCAAACCCTCAAATCTCCTGTGTTACATTCCAGGCCCAGCTGCCACATGCGTTTTGCCACACGCACTGCTGCAGCTCAGGACACACTGTGCTGCTGATCTTTCCTCGATGGGAGTGTTTTCCAACCAATGAGTGAGACCCTCTTGTGGGTAATATGATCAAATTAGTGAGAATTGACCAGCATTGGGGAAAAAGTATAATAGAAAACATGATAGCATGCCTCTACAATATTTGCAAATTCTTTGTTCTTGTTTTATTTATATATATAAATAGATGGTTGTGTCACAATGCAAAATGGAAGTATGACAATGGGTCTAGGTTAAAAAAAATTAGAAAGCTATTGCTCTCATGTACATTCTCACTGGGAAATGCCATTTTTTTTGCTTCAATTTCACTACCCCAAAAATGTGATATACGTTCATTTCCTTAATCTCATCAATGTTACATCTATGGCAGACAGACACAGATGAATTGAACAGCTGGGGGTGATCAGTTGGTGGGTGGTGGGTCTTGGAAAAGAGGTGGGAACATAAAGCCTGCCAAGAGACTAGGGGAATGAGAGATTGTATGTGGAGAGAAATTTTTCACAGAATCAGATGAAAAGAACAGAGCCCTAAGCCCATAGTCAGAGGGATGCTATCTTTAGGGAAAGGGTCAGTAAAAAGAAGAGTGGATGGAGGATCTCATAGGTAATCTTTGCTTACGCCCATTCTCCTGGTGCCCACTTTTGGGTCCTCAATATTGTGCAGAGGGAGCCCATAACTGACATCTAAAGAATTTCCAGATGGGCACTGTGAGTGCTGCCTCTTCCTGAAGGGAAATCCAAGAGCTTAGAAACACCAGTACCTATTTGCAGTTCCCCATCCCCATCCCCCAGGCCAAATCTTATTTATTGGATTTGTGCTGAGGGGGAGCAAAGTTTGCCATCCTTGAAATAGGTCTCTTTGGGATATAGATCATTTTGAGCTGATTATTTTTTAAGAAAGAAAGACTCAAGAAAAACCTTTGAATTTCCCCCTAACTGCTAAAAAGGAGTTTAGGTAATGCATCTGCTCCAGAAAGAAGTTATCAACACAGACAGCCATAGTTTAATATGAACTAGGTGTGGAGAGGAACCAGGCAAGGCCTGTTTGATCATAGTGCTCTCTGGGTCCCATGGTTAAAGATGGCCCAGCAAATATTTGTTTATCAAACTTTTGCTTTTCCATTTCCACATTAATTGCGTTCCTGCTCTTTGAAGTTCCAAACCACCCCATCCTCCCCGCTTCTCCTTAGTTCAAGATGGAATATGTCTTCACTGTCCCATCTGTCCTGAGCGGAGGATGGGGTGGTTTGGGACTTTCCTACATTCTTAGGAAACCCCCACATGTACATATGTATTGTTTGGTCATTTTCTCCTGTTCATCTTTCTCCTGTCAATTTGATCATTATTCCAGCCAGAAAAACTTTGAAGTGTAGAAGGAAAATTATTTGTCTTCTTGCATAGTGCTCTAGGCAATGTCTGTGCCTCATTCCTTTGTCAATCACAGAAAAACCCTGGGAGATTGCTGAGTGGCCAGAACAAACCCAAACTGCAGGAGATGAATGAATGAAAAGACAGAAGCCCTTCTAGTTGCAGACTGAGCAAGTGTCCAAGATCTTTCCTGGGCAGCAGCAAGGGAAAGAGTTCAAAAGTTTTAGAGCAACTAAATAAGCTTTTTGATTTTCCAAACATCCCCTGCCCATTCACAGAGAAGGTGCCCATTCACACAGAATGAGGGCACCTTATTCACACAGAAGTAGCTGCATGACATAGGGGTTCCAGTGCCTGTTTCCTCGCTTTCTCTTTGCAGCCTGTTGTCACCTAGGGTGGTGTAAGACTTGAGTACTCTACTTGTACGGTAGGCCAGCTCCTGCAGGTGCTGAAAGTTAGAGACCTGTGTTATATAATACTGTGGTACATAATCCTGATATACTTATGAAATATAATAGATAAAAGCTGTGATTTGTCATAAAACTTTTCTTATTTTTCATTCCAGCATGCCTTAAAAATGTTATTCTGAAATGGACTTGGCGAGATAATTTTGACACTGTAATGGAGACCATTGTTGATGTAAAACTTTTCTTAATGAGAAATATGGTTATAAATATCCCTATCATGCTTCATAATATTTCTAATCAAACCTCTGACAACTTTTTAAAGTTGGATTTAGAAAGAATGCTGTGGTATGGTTGGTTATTGGAATCAGTCTCGGGGAAGGAAAGTGTTGAGTATTTTAATTAGTGAATATTCAACATAAAAATTCAAGCTATATGTAAAGTTTTGGATACTGCAACTTAAGAGGGATATCAGCAAACTGTAATATGCTGAGAAAAGAGAAAATGGGACAGTTTACTCATTATAGATCTGGAAAACAAATCATATGAGAAATAACCAAAAAAAGTTAAGAATCCATTCATTCAGGAGGAAAGGTAGAACGACTGTTATATTACTGACATTGGACTAAAGCCTGAAGATATAGCTAAAGCCTCTCTGAGAATGTTCACTAAAAGAAAAAAGAAGCTTTGGGTGTATGTAAAAGTGCTTCTCATATACTTCAAGGACATTTATATAGATAGAGGACAGATTAAGCCTCTTTATGCCTTCATTTCCTTATTTGTTGAAGAAGGAGAACAAAGAGAGTTTGACCCAACTGGTGCTTTTTAGCAGGGTTGGCCCGGATTTTGTGAGGCCTAAACATTAAATAATTTGAGGGCCTTCTTTAAGAAAATAAAATTATCTATGTAAATTAATATTTATTTAGAATATAAATAAAGTCATAACACATTTCAGATTTTTTTTAAACAATTGACAAATACTAGAACCATCCTAAAATCCAGAAAAAAAAAAAAAAAAACCCATAATGTTTTTATTAGTTAGTTAACTTCCTGGCACATCTGTAAGATATTTTTAGCTTATGTTTTGGACTGCAGACCCTGAAAAACTCTTCAGGTTACAATGTATTGTAATGTAAATTTTTCTGTTATCTAGGGAGGAGAATAGAAAGAGAAGGAGAATCGAAAGATGCTTCAGTCTTCCTTCTGGCATAGTGTATAGATGTTTTTCACTATTGGTAATTAAGAAAGTTTTCCACGAAGGCAACTTTTGGTGACGTACATTTCAAACTTCCTCTTTGTCATCGTTATCATATAATTCCATTGCAATTGAGAAGCTTCTAGGGAGGTTTAACTCTGATTTTTATGGAAATGTCTCAACATGGATCCTGACTTGCCTTTCCCCACCAATCACTGATTAGGTGCTGGAGAACCCTCCGCCAGGTTTTAACCAGAGGAGCTCTGCTCTCTCCCCCGCTTTACAAAGTGAATTTCGACAACTTCAGGGGTGTTCCAAGGGTAGGCAGCAAGGCAATAGGGTGACTCAGAAACACTAATAAAACCAAGTAAAAGTTGGTCTGCTTTTTATTATCACCATGTGCCAGTAATTCTGAACAATGTCAGCGAAAAAATTTCTCTACCAAAAAGCTTTTGTTGGTCTGAGTTCAAAAGAATTGTTGCCGTTACTCTTTTTAAATAATAGATATACCAGCTTCAGGTCGGCACATTTTTATTAGTTATACTTCGAATATATTGTCTTCTGCATGGAAGCTAATTTGGGAAATGTCCAGCCTCCCCTACCCACAGCCTCGGATACAGGAATTGGTTTCTAGAGTAAGTTCCTAATGGTTCTGAACTGTTCAGCCTTGTTTTAGTCACTGTCCCTGTCTTCAATCACTTGGAATTATGTATGTATTTCTGAGATTAAAGAGTAGATTTGAAATAAACAATGTTAAAGTGATGAAGATGAAGAAACAGAACTTGAGTCAGCAGTTCTGCCATTCTATGTGACCACTCAGAGATTTATTTGTGTTATAAAACTGTGAAACAGATTGTCAATTGTGAGGTTGCCTTATTCTATTGAGGCTTCTGTAAGAAAATCCTAGATTGGGTAGCTAACAAAAAGAACAACATTTATTTCTCACAGTTCTGGAAGTTGAAAGTCCAGGATCACGGTACTAGACACTGGCAGATTCAGCGTTAGGGAGGTTGTTCTGGTTCATAACCAGTGCCTTCTTGCTGCATCCTCACTTTGTGGAAGAGGGGAGTGAGCTCTCTGGAGTCTCTTTTATGAAGTACTGATCCCATTCACGAGGGCTTCACCTTCATGATTGAGCATCTCAAAAAAGCCTCACTTTTTAATAAGGTTACATTTGGAAAATAGGATTTCAACTGATGAATTTTAGAGGGACACAAATATTCAGATCATAGCAGAAGTATATTATTTTTGTTTGGTAAGTGCAAATTTCACTTCATAGTATACGTTACTCAATTTGAACAATATCACTAAAATTAAAATTTGTTCTTTTTGAAATCATGAAAAAAAAAGAAAAATTAACAAGCAATGATTACTGATTATTGCATTATTATGATTGAAAATAATTTCATTGCTAGAGGAGGGAAGCGCTTAAAAATGTTTTCCTCCAGATGTCAAATGATAGTGATCCAGCCACAGAAAGAGAGATGGGATGGTCACATATGGTTTTAAGAAGGAAAGCTTTGCTCCCCTTTTCCAATCTTAGGAAGTGCTTCTTTTTTTTTTTTCAAATGATTTGAATGATTCAAAAGTGAAATGGATTTTTTGAGAGCTAAGTAATTTCTAGGAGATATGTTGATGGAGAGTCTAAATAATATGATCAATAAAGATTTCGTGAAAAGGTTCCAGTATAGAGCACAAAGTTAAAAAACAAAACAAAACACCAAAATGATTAAAGACCCAAGATCCTTTCAAGACTCTGTGATATTTCCAGTCAATATATCTATATTAGTTATTTATTGTTGCATAACAAATGTCCTAAAGTATTATGTCATAAAACAACAAATATTACGGTTTCTGTGAATCAGGAACCTGAGTATAGCTTAGCTGGGTGCTCCTGGCTCAAGATCTCCTGTGAGGATGCACTCAAGCTACAGCCTGAACTGCAGTCTCTTCTGATAGTTCAGCTGGGGAAGGACCTGCTTCCAAACTTGCTCAAGTCAAGTGGCTGTCGGAAGGCCTTAAAAGAGTTACCGAAGAGTTTTCCTTAAAACACAGCCATGCTCATTAGTTTACATCTTCATTGTCTATGGCTGTTTTTTGCTCTATAATGACAGAGTTGAATACTTGTGTGTATTAACTATGTTTTGTTGTTGTCTCTGTTCTTGATGCTCTGACATCTGGGGCCTTGCTGACTTTGCTGACTTGAGAGGGAGAGGCTTTCCAAAGATTAGCTAATTCCTAAAGAGAGTAAACAACTTGGAGAGAGCATCTTTAATATGCAAACAAACCAATCCAGAGCCCATACCCTCAACTATCTCCTACAGCGACTCTGGGCCACTGTTCCCTTCCCTAATCACCACAAGGCTTTGTACGGGAGAACTAGGGACAGCCCATATAGCCCAGAGCCTGCCAAAATTATTCAAATGGTCCAATCCTAAACTTCATTAGCTGCTTTGCCTTGCCTTGCCCACTTCCTCTAGGAAACCACAATAAAGGCCCTCACCTGCAGTTCCTCTTTCTGTCTCTGACCACTGGTTCGTTCATATGTACTTCTCCATGTAGCCTAGGGTGGCATTCTATTTCTAGGGAATAGTGAATATAATAAAAACTGTTTTCTTCATGACAGTCATTTTCATGCCTACGTGTCCTATCATATCTAATTAAAACAAATCCCGTGTACTGTTAAAACACTGACAGAGACTATATGCTCTGAAAAGCCTAAAGTATTTACCATCTGGACCTTTACAGGAAATGGTTACTGGCCCATTCTTTCTAGTCAAAGTTTACTCACATGGCTGTGGGCAGACTGCAGGGAATTCTAATCTTACATGAGCTTCTTGCTAAGGTGACCAAACTGTTCCTTGTATAGGACTTTAAGTGCTAAAAGCAGAAAAGTTCCAGGAAAACTTTGATAGTCATCCTGGCAAGACATGGCAGCTAATTCTCCACAAATTGAGCGACAGGAGAGCAAGTGTCCAAGGTGGAAGCCATAATGATTTTCTAGCTTACTCCAGCATTGACATCCCATCACTCCTTAAAAGTCCAGCCCACACCCAAGGGGAGATTGTGTAAGGCTGTGAATACAAGCAAGCCAGGAGGTTATCTACCACCTTTTCTTTTCTGTCTTTTCACCGCTACAGCAACAAATGAGAAAATGCATTTTTAGTTTTCATAGAACATCTCTTGGTGCTGTATTTGGTGTATGTGTTCACCAACACAAGAAGGGATCAAATGACTCTGAAGCACATAAATCGTGTTTCATGTGGCAAGGGTATGAGCTCATGATAAACATGTGTGATTTAATCTCTACTCTGATAATTAGTGTTAAATGGCTTATGTCATTAATACCTGAATATGGCTTAAGTGATACGTTCTTCATAGTACCTCAGTGAAAATGTGTAATTCAAATTCCACTATGGATTCAACAATATCTGACAATTTCCTCCTCAGTGTGCATAAAACACTAAGCAATCCTAGCTATATTTGGGAAATATATAGCCATCTGTATTTAAAATAATAGATTAGTTCACACCAGATCGTCTCATTGATATACTTTCCTCATTTTTGCCTTTTTTCACAGTTTTTATTCTTCATTTTAGAAAAGCGATCATTAGCTGAATGATTACATAACAATCATCTACATTCTAATTACAATTTTTCCTTAATGTGGGCAATCTTTTCATTCATTTCTTTTCTTTTAGGAACATCTGCTTAAAAACATAATCTCTATATTTAAGATATCATCTGTCCCTGTAGTTTCTTTCCCCTCTTGAAGCTCGAGTCTTGAGCCTGATATCACACATTTAGTTGCTTTGGAAATGATTATAATGCGGCAAATAGAGGATTATGACTTCATGCTGGAAAGAAGCAGTGGGAAACCCACTATTAAAATAAAAAAGTTAACTTTCTAGCTGATTTTAAAATGAGTGGGACAGAACCAAACTCAAGAAAAAAAACCCTCATTTGTGTCTCCATCTGTACTGTGTTTTCAGAATTGTCTTTACCTGATTTAGAAGAATCTACACCATTTAATCTGTGATTTTGCTGAAGACTCACTAAGTTTTTCAAACTATGAGGAAGCTTTTTGTTCAACTTATCTAATCTCTGCCCATGTCTACATGCAGTGGGTGATGGAATGCTGAGCAAACTGATATTGCCATTTCCGTCTCCTTAATGATAAGGACAATCTCCATAGTCACAACAATCACGGCGCAATCCCCAAAGATCATTAAGAGGGTAAAGCAAATGATTGGGAGTGCAGCATTTCGTGTGTTTTATAAGTACTCAGAGCCTCTGTCTAAAATAAATGTAGCATTGAGCAACTCATATTAATTTGAATTCTGCTGCATAAAACATGATGGAAGAGTCAGCTTTCAGAACAGCAATGCTATTTATTGCAAAAAGAAAATGCCATGTGGAAAGGGAGCCTGGGGACCTGGATTGTGGACTTAACTTCGGTCTGTAACCTTGGGCAATTCACGGACCCTCCCAGGCCTCAGTTTCATGGGAAGGGTGATAGTAACAGGAAAACCTCTACTGCAATTGCTGCCCAAGGATCCAATAAGGATTAATGAGATAGTGTCTACAGAGCATTTTGAAGCCTTTGGACAAAATCAGAAAGAAAAGTAAAAAATATTTTAAGATATTTTAAATCAGGATTAGACTTTCAATTTGAATTATTTTTTAAGGTAGTCTGCCTAAGGCTGATTTGTTCAGCCTCAGAAATCCAAAGATAACAAAGTAATCAAACTGAGTTGCAGTAGACTTTAAAATAATCCAATTACCTTTATCAATGAATTAGGCAAATCAAACCAATTTTCATTTATAATGAGAAAATTGCAGAAAATTGCGTTAGACAAAACTGGCTAAAGTGTACTTTATTTCCCAGCCAAATTTTACCTTTCAACTCGCTTTTGGTGCAAAGATGTCTGTCTATATTCGAATATTCAGCCAGTAATTTTTTAGCTTCCAATTTGTCATTTTGTTGTGAAGAACTGCTTTTGAATTTATACTAAATTTAATCCTATATACTGGTAATATTTTAGAAATATTTAACACACATCAACTCTTTTAAAGAGAAAAAATAAAGGAGTACCCATCTCTCCTCATTGTGGTTGGATGACTAGCAAGTTAAATCTTCTAAAGCAGTATATTTAAAAATTTTAAAAAAACTAAAAAACTAAAACAATATATTTAAACACTGATTATATTTTAGGATCAAGTAAATATCCATTTAAAAATCATGATATAGATTTCTAACTGTCAAAAATATGCTAATTATACATTTAAAAAGCATTTAGGAGCATCATAAATAGTAAAATCCCTGTGTATTTTGAATATTACTAGAAAAATATTTAATTTATTCATGGAAATATTTACATTGGTTATCTATATAGCAGAAGAATTTTGATTTTATATTCAAGAGTCTTTTACTTTTTTTTTAAAGATTTTATTTATTTTTAGAGAGGGGAAAGGAAGGAGTTAAGAGAGGGAGAGAAACATCAATATGTGGTTGCCTCTCAAGCTCCCCCTACTGGGACCTGGCCTGCAACCCAGGCATGTGCCCTGACTTGGAATGGTTTGGAGTCTGGTGCTCAATCCACGCAGCCATAACAGCCAGGGCAAGAATTTTTTACTTTCTTTAAGTGACTTTTGTAAATGTTAAAAAATTTACACAATAAGCAAAACTAAAACTAATTTTATTTTAAAATTAAAGTAATTTTTACAGATGGAGATGTTACCTTTCTTCCTTTTCTCATGGCTTTGTGAAATTCAATTGAAGTATAAATGTAAAAGTACCTTGGAAATTATGAATTGCTCTACAAATTGGTATTGTAAGGATATTATACTTCAAATTTCAAGCCCTTTAAAAACCAAAATCATTTCTTTGTTCACTCCAGAAATATCCTTGCATTGCAGTTATGTAAGAATATTTTCCTCATTTGGAAACCAACCCCAAATCACTTTTACATAAGTTAGAAAAAAGGACAACACATTTCCTTCGCACCTCGACTATCACAGATGGAAAACTGTCATTTTTCCTCACTATTTTCTATGCTAAATGCTAAAAAATGTAGTAAATAACTAACCTGTGCCTTATGGAAATTTAAGATTTTAACTCTTCATGCAAGAGATTATTTATGAATGAATTAATTTCTGCCAGTAATAACCATTTTTAATGAGTTAAAAATGTACAAATGTCAAAGAAAGTTCTTTTGCAATTAAGAACAGGACTTGATGTGTGTGACCCATTTATGTAGTGCCTATTTCTGAACAAGTAAATCTGTGTTGTTTTTAACGGAGAACCCACTTTTGATCCAGAATAGTTCAGATTGATAATATAAATAGATTGAAATTACATGATAGCCTCTCATTTCATTTGCTGATATGTAAGTATAAAAATAAAATAACAAACTAAAGAGGTAAAAAGATCATTCTTCTGTTTTAAGATGATTTGATGACTTTAGAATGACCACATGATTGATATGATTAATAGTACATACTCAGTGAAACAGGTAATAATGAGGCCTATAAACACATGGCATCTAACTACAAACAAGACTTCAAGGTCACTTTTAAGAGAAGACAGTTTCAGATTATTAGAATTTCTGAAATGTATCCAAGTAATACTGATTTCCACCTCTTCAGAAGATGTAGACATATATTTTATTATTTATTTTATTATTGTGAGTAATTATCATAGCTGGCTAGCTCAGATTCATAAACACTTCTTAAAAAATCATGAGCTAGCTAAAGCTATTTTGTTGGCCAATTGCAGTTGTGCTTTGCGGGTCTTACTTTTGTCACCCCCCTCTGTTGCTAGATATGTGCACCAGCCTTCTTTGGTTTCCCACACTGTATTAATATAGTAGCTTTTGCTACCCTTAAAAAAGTGAAGCTGCAAAGTTATCCTGCTTGGAAATCTGAGCTTGGGTACCCTACTTGCTAGTCCATTATTTGCACACCAGGATACAGGTTTTGGTAGGTCCACAGGTATCAGTATTGGAGTCTCACACACAAGAACTAAAATTACTATCACTGTAAGCAGATTTTCTTTTTAAGTAAAATAGTAATTTGGGATAGATAATTTCTAAAAAAATATAAAAAGTATGTAAAAAATGAAGACAATGTAAAATATGCAATATCTCCAAAACAAAGTCTCTTATTACTCATTCAAACCAATCCTTAGTTATAAAAGAGTGCCAGATGTCATGATGTGCTGAGATTCTCTGCTTCACAGTAGCTGATTATTTGCAGTGTAGTTTCTGCTTCCTGTTCTAGGGATGAGCTGATTGTAAGAACTTAAAAGAAAACATATGAGGACTTTTCTCTAACTTTTGATCTTTCTATGGCAGATATTCAACTTTCACTCCTAACAAGCCCAGGGACGCACACTCTTGGAACCCTGGGGGAATGGACGTCCCAGATATGATTGTCTTTGTTTTTCTTCCTTTCTGATCAAACTTTTCTGTGGAGACAAACACCTAATGTTTTGGTAGCCACCGATGGCATTCGAATCTGCACCTCAGATTGGTGGTCCAGATCTGTTTCTAAATGGGCTGCTTTAATTTATCAATTGGATGAGGTACAATGTTTAAAACTATCTCACCCATACAACCTTCACCTATTGTAATATTTTAAGTCAGAAACTTTAGTGTCAAACTAAATCCCTCAGTTTTTAAAATTTTAATGGCCTCACCTGTAAAATGGTGATGATAGATGATTGATAGATGATTGATAAGGCTTAAAAGTGATAATGTATGTATTGGATTGGCCAAAAAATTCATTTAGTTTTTTTCCATAAAATGAAAAACACATTTTTTATTTTCACCAATAACTTCATTGATTTGGATATTTCGATTACGTCGGCTATCTCTCACATGGTAGTGATGCAGACGCTGGCCCGCAGTCTCTGCGTTGTTATGGATGAAATGAGACATTCACAGGGACTACCGAGTCTGGTGGAGGAAAAGGGACTGCATGGCTTCTCTCTCAAGGGGAGCAAAAGCCTTGGCCCTTACCATGACTGGCCTTTATTGGGTTTCTCAGCACATTACATGATGGTCCTCATTTACTAGGCACAGGTTCGCTTTAGGTGGTTACCTTATACAGACAACAAAGGAGGATATGCCGCTAATCACATCACAGAAGAAGAATATTTGCACATGAAAAAGGAAAAGTGGTTGAACCGGTTACACTCCATACTGGGGAGTTTTGGCATACTGGATTTTAGGAAGTTACAGTAAGCACTTGCTGTCCCAATTCAGGGTGAGGGAGTTTTAGCAAAAGCAAGTCCCAAAGCAGCCTAGGTACATTGCAGGCCTGATTCCCCACAGGAGAACCTATCCATGGCTGTGGGTCCTGTGCATCTCCAAGTGGGAGTTGGGCCCATGCCACCCAAAACGGTCTCCTACATGGTAGAAAATTGATTGTTCTCAGTTAATGTCTTGAGTTGATTGCTATCAACTTCAACTGGCCTACCTGACCATGGAGCATCATCCAGTGAGAAATTTCCAGCATGAAACTTTGCAAACCACTTTTGACATGTTCAGTCAGGCACAGCACCTGCTTCATACACGAACAAATCTTTTTTTCTTGCATTTCAGTTGCATTTTTACCTTTCTTGAAATAATATAGCATACTATGCCAAAAATGTTGCATATTTTCTTCCATCTTCAATATTTAAATGGCTACACAGAAATTTGCCAAATGTGATGTTTTTTAAATGCATGCTGATATTACAACTGTCACAATACAGTCTAAGAAAATTGTTTCAAATGAAGTTCAAGACAGCTAAGTGGTATTACAGCCATCTTATGGGGAAAAAAAAACAACAAACTTTTTGTCCTACCCAATAAAAAGCTCAACAGGGGGCCAGATGCAGTGTTAGCTCTTAATATATGTTAACTGTGGAAGGCAGTGGCAGTGATGGGTGATCTCAATCTTACCTACTTTTCCCAAATAGTTTTTGCTTATTTATTTGCTTCTTAAGTTAAATGTGAGCCCACATTTACAAGAACCCTATCTGAGTATCTTTGTTTCTGGTATAGTAATTACCTGATATTTGTTAAATGAACTAGATTAATAAATCTACTTTGCATTATTTTGTATTGTACATGCTATAACCATCTACATTTGATGTGGAGCATCTTTTGTGCTGTCTCTTTATTTTGAGCTTTATGGCTAATTTATGAAGCAAGACAGATATTCACATCTTCATAATCCAAGGAAAGAGGTTGAAAAGTTAAGTGACTTATCTAAGCTCACATAAAGAAGTAAATAGCAGATGTTAGAAATGATTTTCTGACTATTAGTGGACTTTCCTTGTTGTAACAATAACACAATAATCTTTCTGCCAATTATACTTTTATTTAATTCCAGTTGGATCTGTGAATAAGGGATCAGTTGAAATAAAAATAATAGCCAGTATAGTTTCAGAAGGATACACTCAAAGATTTCTTCTATAAAAATTTATCTTCAGCCAAAGTGGGCTGTAATCTTCCATAAAAATTGGCTTGCCATGATAACCAAGCTCCATACAAAGTGAAGAGACTTGCCAATGCCTTCTCCACTGATGACTGATCTCCATCAGAGTCAGCCTAGGTTCCTTTAAGCTCCAAGAGCATGACTATACGGTAATGTTTACTGTAACCAGGCTACATACACATATCTTTTAAAGGAAATTAAAAATCAGGGTTAGATAAGTCTGGCTGGGTTCTGTGTGATGGAAAATGATTTGGTCTAAGACAGTATAGGCTGAAAGGGTTCTACAAAATCCTTGCATACCCTCACCAAGCATACTAAATACAGAGAGGCAAGTAACTTCAATCTTTTCATACCAGGGTATTCCAAGTATCTCCATGTTCTGGCATAGTATTCACGTTTCATTTGGGGAATCAAGGAAAGATCAGAGGAGAGTAACTAGTTTCTCTAACACATTCCTGGCATCGGCTCCACAAATGCTTGTACCCAAAATAAAGAGATGTTTGCTGTCATTTTATTCTTGGTAATATAACAGGAAATAAATGCACTAAGAACCCATGGGTCCTTATATTATAGAATACAAATCAGGAGATAATACGTGAGAGAGAGCCCCTACTGTAGTCACAGTGGAGTGAACACTGTGGGGGCTGTAGAATACTCACAAAGTGTGCAGATGGGCAATGAAAGGACAACAAAGAATATGGCTGAGAGCTATAACAGGAAAAAATAACATTTTCCATTATGGGGAAGGTTTGAAGGAAAATTAGCATGAACCATTCTCATGAAATGGTTGGGCCCTTTGAGAGCATCCTTTCTCTATCAAATGATTTTCCTGTTGGAATGCTCAGGCTTTGGGTAATTTTTATTAATACAACAGATTGGATGCATCCACTGTCCCATGATCTCATATTTTTGACAAGTTTCTATGAGACATGCAGACATGTTGTCAGCCTACTCTTTTGAATAATGGAAATGCGTTTCCATTTCTTTGCAAATATCAGGCATATTAAAGAAATAGATAGAGCCCTCTATCTGGTTTTAACAGCAATCCTCCCTTCCCAGCCTGCTTCCCATTTGAACAAAAGCCTTCTGTTCTTTTTGGAAGTGGCGTGCTGTTGCTAACTAGAGGGTGTGGCTGCTGATACATATGGAAAAATGTAGGTCACCCCAGTTTTTTTTTTTACTTCTGTGTTTGAGGTTCAGATTCTTTGTGGATCTGTGTAAATTAGAATAGGACGCAGGGATATTGTGATTTATAGAAAATATAGATTTGGTTTTTCTCCATGGTTCCAGGCTCAAGACTCCCCAAACCCAGTGATAACAGCACTAGGATCATCTTTTGTCATAATATTTGTTTTCTTGTCCTCAGTTCCTGAAGTCTCTTCAGAGCCATAAAGGTGAAATGGATGTCTTGTCACTTATAACACGCCCCTTTCCACGAGAACTGGGTTTATGTTAATGAGGTTGCTACAAAGCAAGTGTTCACTGACTGACCCATGTAGAAGCCAGGACTATGACATAGCTTTTGGGAAAAGAGAAAGCTTTATTGTGGAATTGACAGGCAAGAAAATAGGAGGCAAGCTTCAAATCTACTTCTGTGATCCAGAGTTTGGCATGAGTTTTAAGGAGTTAGGGAGAACAAGCCAATAGGCAGAAACTCTGGCAGGGCAGGGGTTAACTGGAGAGCTTTGGACCTTGGATATTTGTGGTAAGGCATAGTAAGGGGCTTCAGTGCCTGGTCTTCCTGGATAATGGACCCTTCACTTTGGAAAGGGTCCAGCGTTCAAGTTCTGGTTCTGTCCCAATCTTTTGGTTCCATGGTGGAAAGGGGTGAGATTTTGGTTCTGGGAGTAAATGGAGGTCAGAATTCTCTCCTCATGCATGATTAGGCTGTATAGCTTGTGGCTTTGACCTGTTATCTCTGAAAATTAACTCAGTACAGTCATACCTTGGTACTACTCGAAGTTCAGAACTCATCAAATGCTGTGCTCATCGCATTTTGATGAGAAAAACATGTTTTAGCATTTGATGCATGTCTGGGACTCATTGTGCTTGGACAATGGAGTGGGGATTGACTTTAAAGGGAGAAGGGTCTGGACAGGGTAGGAGAGAGCAAGGGGCAGGGGAATGGGGACAACTGTAACTGAGCAATAAACAAAAAATAAATTAAAAATAGTAAAGTAAAAGAACTTACATGAGTCAAAATGCCACCCCCTAAGACAAAATGCTTTATCTTCGGTACTCATGGGTTCTGGCACTCACTATGCAATCCACAATGAATTAACAGGTACCGAGGTACCACTGTATGTTATTAGAAACAGGATAGGACTTGTCTGAGCTGGTTCTGTGGTTAGCAGGTGACTTTTGGAAAGCACCTAAAGATGGGGTCTGGGTGCCAGCAAAGCCAACCAGGTGATTAGAGGATTAGAATATCCAGTCCCACCCCAAACCCTACCTCCAAGGAGGGGAGAGGGGCTAAAAATTGAGTTCAATCACCAAAGCACAATGATTTAGTCAGGAATTCCTATGTAATAAAGTCTCCATAAGAACTGAAAAGGAGGGGGTGCAGAGAGCTTCCAGGTTGGTGAACACCTGGAGATCTGGGTGCAGTGGTCACCAGGAGGGGACATGGAAGCTCCACACCCTCCCCTCCATACATTGTCCTACACATCACTTCCATCTGTCAGTTCCTGAATTACATGCTTTTATAATAAACCAGGGATCTATTAAGGATAACGTTTCTTTGAGTTCTGTGACACACTGTAGCAATTTAATCATACTTAAGGAGGGAAGTTTCTGGAATCTCCAATTTATAGCCAGTGTCCGTCAGAATCACAGGTGACAATTTGGGCTTGTGACTGGCATCTGAAGAAGGAGGTGAAGGGCTCTTGTAGAATTAAACCCTTTACCTGGGGAATCTAACAAAAAATGGTGTCAGAATTGAGTTGAATTTTAGGATGCCCAGCTGGGGGTGTGCGGAGCCCTGTTTGTTGGTGTGAGCAGCACCCCCTGCACGACACTGAAATTGTTGGGCGCGGGCGCTGGTGGGCACTCAGAGCTCTGGGAGCCCGTGCTCCTCTCGTAATGCCCCGCGGCTGGTCTCTGCACAGCCTTTTAATAGTGTTCCTTCATCATCAGTGAGTTTGTGTTTAATAATCACTGAAGTTCAAAACTTTTATCAAGTAAAATGCCTCTCGCTTTCAGGGAAACCTGAAATTTTCACCTTTTGATTGTTTATTGTGACATGGCAACATTTTTGAAATGCTCCCAATGAGAATTTAGAATGGCCTTATGGCTTCCTGGTGTTCACGGGGGATTGTAAATACTTCTTCACAACTCTAGGAATTTTTAGGAGCTTCCCCTGTTTCTTGGCTATCAAGAAACGACCTGTGATCTTTTATTTTTAACTGTCTACCATAGATTGTAGTGTAAGAAGAGGGCACTATTTAGAAAGGAGACATTTTAACAAATATATTGTAACTTGCTACACATTTATTAATATTTTGTCTGTGCAGCCCTATTTAAATGGGAAAACAAGGTCTGCGTATCAGTCAGATGTTACTAGATAGGCCAGTGGAAACAAAGAACCCTAAACCTCAGTGGCTTATAACGACAAAAGCTTGTTCCTCATTCACAGTACATGCACTTCATGGGTCAGTGGTGGTTCTTCAAGGTATGTTTTCCTCATTCTGGGATCCAAGCTGAAAGATCGGCCTCCACTTGTTTGTCCTATTCTCATTGCAGTGGGAAAAACAAACAAACAAGACAAAAATCTGGCAGAAACACTTAAGCCCCAAAGGCTTCTCTCCACTGACCAGTTGAACTTTTGCTTAGATTTCACTGGCCAGAGCCAGTCACATGGGCCTCAGGGTGATGGCAGTGAGGTGGGAAGAATACCACTCTCCCTGAAAGGTTCTATAAATCAGACGGCAACAAGCAAAGCATAAAATCCTCTTACGGGATCAGAGTGTAGATGGTTGAAAATAAAAATAAAATCTACCATAGACTCATAAAAGAAAAAGAGTATTTCTCATTCTTTCTCCATCTGTCTCTCTCTCTCTCTCTCTCAACAGAATTTTATTTGCAAACAGAAGCAATATTGTTGCTATTATACCTTCAAACTATACCATCATCACTGACTAGATATTTGTGGGGCACTTACTAGGTGCTAAACAAAAAGTGCACACAGAGAAACAGAACACATTTCCCACTTTGCATGGAAAGGGAAGAAAATTAATTTATTAATTATAGGAAGCGGCACTGTGAATTGGAAGTATCAAGGTCATGGAAGAGAAAGGTTAACTCATCTATTTTCTTCAGAGCAATGAGAAAGAATTCACAGCAACTGACTTGACCTTGACAAATTAATGAAAGTTTACCAAGATTAGGAGAGAAAGGCTTTGCAGGCACTAAGAGCAACATGGACACAGATGAGTTTCCTGGGCATTTTAGGAAGAAAAACTGAAGGCACTTCCTAAAAGGAAGAAAGGAGCAACATCTGGAAAGAAGTTTGAGCCCTGAGAGTAAAGTCCTCACCTGTCAAGTGTGTGAGACATTGTCCATGTGCTTATACCCCCCGCCACCCGCTGCCACCCCAGAATCCTTTCTCACACTTCTCTGTTCTGCCCTGTACCTGAAATCTGAACTTGTCCAGAATGCATCACCAAGGTTCTTTGTTTTGTCCTCTGCCTTCCTGTTGTATCTGGTCAATGGAAAGCACTGGCAAGAAGGCAGGAAGAGAGCGAGCCCATGGTTTTTGTCTCTATCAGGCCTTGCTTAAATTAGAAAAACAGAAAAAAATGAGACCTCAGAAAGCATTTTATTGTAACTTCTGATCATCCAGAAAATACCAACACAATCAAGACTGCCCCGTACACCATCCTTAGGGCTCTGGCACAGTCATCATCTGTTCACTGGTGAATCACTAGCTTTTGATGCATAAGAAACTATCCTGAAGCATGGTGACTTAAAATAGCAGTTCATTTCATAAAGGTTTTATGGGTTGACCTAGCATTTCCTCTGGCCTGAGCTGGCTGGCATGCTCTCAGCTGGGCTTGCTTCTGCATGTTGCCAGCTGGTGGATCAGTGGGCAGCTAGATGATCTAGGATTGTCTCACTCATACACATGATGGTCGTTGGCCAGGGTGATGGGAGCAACTGAGCCACATAGCTCCGAGAATTTGGTGGTTGAGCCCAAGTTCACTCCTATCAGGTCATAAGAAAAGAATAAGATTTGAGGCTTCTTAAAACTGAGTCTCAGAACTCACAGTGACAACTTCCATTGCATCTCATTGGTCAAAGCAAGGCATCAGATCAGCCCAGACTCAAGAGATGGGAGGTGCTTCAAAATGATGTGGTATTTCCCCCCAGAGAGTTAGCCTCACATCTATCCTGTCCCTAGATTAAAATTTAATTAAAATTCCGAATGTCTTTTAGTGTTCAAGAAAATTTAATTTTATCTTTTTACATCCTCATTCTTATCTATTTTTCCATCATATTCTTTTTAGACAAAAGCCTATCCCCATTTTTGAAAAGGAATTTTTGAAGGCCAGTAAAGCACCATTTTTTTAAAGGAACCATTCCTACAAAGCAAAGATTTGAATTTTCAAGTTCTAACTGGCTGGTTCTATAAACAGACAAAGGCTATTTTGCTTAGGTCCTTCCTTTTTCAGTGTCTCTCCTTTTCAAGAACACAATTATCCTCTTTTCTTTCATTGATAAGCTTTGGACATTAATGTGCAAACTCAAGAATGTAATTACACTTTATTCTTCTGTTGTCAATTCAAGTTTGCAAATTAACAGCCCAATGTTTTAAGTTATGAGTGGATGATTTTTCTTTATAGTTAAGTTTGCATCCTAATAGTCCCTGTATATACTTGGTGTACATTTGTATATAAGTAATGTTAATAAAGCAGTGTTGAAAATGAGTGTATTTGTGTGTATGTGGTGTGTTTGTAGGGGAACAGGGAAGGCAAGTATGTGTGCTAGTCTGTGTCCAGGGAGGAGTAATAAATAAATCCAGAGAAAACTAACTAATGAGAAGCAAAAGCAGAGAGATTTTCAAAACATACATCTGCACTACTTCCTGTAGACTGCTGCCTAGGTGTGTGAGATGATGCTGGAAAAGCAATTGAGAATTCCCAATGGCCTCTATATAAATCCCTTTCATTCTGGGGTCATCTGTCAGTCTCTGCAATGCAGAAGGAGTCTCCATTGGCCACTCACTGCATGCTTCTGTTTATATGAGTTTTTATCCTGTTGCTGGGAACCCTGTCAGATGAAGAGTCAGCCACATTTACCTGTAACTGCCTTACACTAGCTTGGGATGCCTAATCTCTTTTATTGATCCTACTTGCTGGTTTCTGGAGACGATTGATTTTCCTGGCTGTTAGTTTATGGCCTGGCTTCCTTAACGTTTATTTAGACCAGCCCCCATAAATTGCTTCTGGTACGGAAGGTGAGGGAGGCAGCAGGAGGTCAGGGGTGCATGTATACCTGCCCATAAATATAAATCATAGATTTTATTCATTGCTCTTATTTGTGAACACTGTTTGTGAATAAAAAATGGAAGTATTCCACTAAAACATGGGGAAGGCATTACAGATTCCCCTGTGACTGTCTTTTTTTTTTTTTTAATATTGCAGTCTAGGTTTTCAATTTTCTGAATTCTAATGGTGCCTCTTGTTGTCTACTCAAACATGTAATGTTTCTTTTTGTTAAAGTAGAGGAAGAAAAAAGTGAAGTCATTGTTTGTTTGCCAGCACAGAGCTGTACTTTTGAATGCAGGTGGGTTGGTTTCCCCTTCCCACCACTCAAATTGCTTTTTGTCAACACAAGCATATATATTCACACATTTCTGTCTTTCAGGAAGAACGAAGTAGCACTGGAGTTGACAGCCCCTGGCTGAACAATTGAACCAGCACCACTCTTCATAATGAAGTTATAGGACTCTCTATTTAGACAAAAGACATAACTTGAGTGGAAAAGAACTTGTAAGGTGTGTGGCAGCGCACGGTCAGGATGTTCTAATAGAGGGTTGAAGGGTGAAGTGCAGAGTGCCACTGTACCTACAATGCCAATTGACAAGGACAGTTAAGCACAAGGCAAAATGGAAAATTGTTGCAAGCAGGTGGCTGCTCTGTTATAAATAATTCAAGGGCACGTCCTGCAAAATCCAAGGGAAAAGCCCCACAGCTCATTATAAGAGTGAGTTGGCGAACTGCTAGATCCTTAAATCACTAGAAAATGTTTTGCAACAGCTAAGAATTTTTTCTACTCTGCAGTAGTAGACATCAAAGTCACTATGAGGTGACAAGTGGTTCCCCCGAGGCCAGGAGGACAGCAATCAATAGGGGGTCAGCCTGGGCCACTACTTCCTTAGTTGAAACTCAAGAATTGTGCACAGATACAATGGCCAGAATAAATCATCAGGAAAAGGAGAAGCATCCTCAAGACAAGAAAAGAAGTACCTTCCAGAAAACACATGGAAAACAACTTGCCTGATTTAGCTGTCTCTATTTTAAAACAGCTTTTTTATATTTGTTAACAGTTTGGTTCTACTTGACTTATCTATTATCCAGCTGTCTTACTCCCTCCTGCTTCCCTAATATGCTCCTTGTTATTTTCTTACTTTATTCCCTGTAGCTCTTACATGGGCCCCATAATATTGAATGCCCTCCTCACTTTCTGCCTTTTGACTCTCTAAACTCTTCCATGAAATAATTACCTTTAACTATTATTGTCAATGATTTTCTATTACTCAGAAATCTTATGGCATATTTAACCCATATTAGCATGTGATTAATCATCAGAGATTGGTTCCAGGAAACCTCTCAGATACTAAAATCAATGGATGCCCAAGTTCCTTCTATAAAATGGCATAGTATTTGCATATAACCTATATTTACATATAGGCTACAGCAGGGGATGCCTACACATTCCTTTATTTTTGTAAATTCAGTGTAGTGCTGGACACATGGCAAATTGAAGTTCACTTTTTGGAATTTTCTAGCATTTTTTTCAAACACGTTTGATCTGCAGCTGGTTGAATCTACAATGCAAAAACCTGTGGTTATGGAGGTCTGAATGCACTTATTTGATGCCAGAATTAGTCAGGACAGGCTTGTTCATACTGCTGTAACAAATGAGCCCCTAGGTCAAAAGGATTAATTAATGAAGGCTTATTTCTTGCCCACAGAGCCCAATGTGAATCTAAAGTTCTTCTTAGTGGCTTCCTTCCTAGCAGTGGCTCTGGGATCCAGGAACCTTCCATCTTGGCACTGACATATAAAACACACAGCTTTTAAAATAGGCGCTGAGGAGGAGAGTATGGAAATCACCCATTGGGTTTTATAGCCAGATCTTGAAATGGAGCACATTTCTACTTTAAAAATATTTTTTTAATATTTGAGTATCTTTAATCTGAAATACTTGTTTCCTTACTCCATCAAGACTAAAATAAATTCCACATTTATTAGAACCCATACATAAAAACTTAAGAATTATAAAATATTAGAAGAATATTGCTTAAACTTGCATAGGGAAGGCTTTTTGAGAAAACAAACAAAACCCAAGAATTTAAAAGAATAAATATTGGTAGATTTCACTGCACAAAAATTTTAGAAATCTATTAAAAGTCACCACAATTAAGGTTAAAAATAAATCACACAAAAGAAAGATACATGGGCAATATGAAAAAACAAATTAAAATTCAATATTGCTCACATCAAAAGATCTCTTACAAAGCAATAAGAAAAAATAAATAGAAAAAATGTATAAAAGTCATAATCTATTCAAAAAAGAAAAAATGAAGCAATAAAAGTAAGAAAGTATGCCTAATATTTCTATTATTTAGAGTCATGCAAATTATAAACAATGAGATATAATTTCTGGGTTTTAGACTATCACAAGTTTAAAAATTTTGTTATGGGTCCTACCTAATGTGGCTCAGTGGATTGAGTGCTGACCTGTGAAACAAAGAGTTGTTGGTTTGATTCCCAGTCAAGGCACATGCCTGGGTTGTGGGCCAGGTCCCCAACAGGGAGTGTGCAAGAGGCAACCACACATTGAATTTCCTTATCTTCTCTTTCTCCCTCCTTTCCCCTCTCTCTAGAAATAAATAAATAAAATCTTTAAAAAATAAAAATAAAATAAAATAAAAGTAAAAACTTTGTTATGGTTGTGTGAAAAAATATTATGGGAGGGACCTGTCATTTTTAGGATTGTAAATCAAAACTACCTTTTTCAAGCGTAATCTGGTAAATCCATATTTAAAATAAATATTACCATCAAGTCATCAGTCCCACCCATTAGGAATCTATTCCACAGTAACTCATTCTCAAATGACTCATGATGAACAAACCATGATCACAGTAGCATATGCCATGGCAAGAAAAACAACAGAAAAGAACTGAAAGGGGAGCAAAAAATGTCAAATAAATTATAGTTTGTCTATTCTATGGAATACTGTGAGATACTAAATTTATGAAACTCTACCTGCACTGATATAATAGAATGTCTATGAATATGATTGGCTACAAAAGAAAATGATTCAGAGAAAAAGATGTACAATTTTACCTCTGAAAAAACAACAAATTAGTAAAATAATGCATATGTAATAGTTTGCATGTGTATGGGGTAAAATCTGGAAAGATCAGAACCTAATTGTTCACCATCTGGCAGGGCATTGGCCTGGCTCCCTGCTGCTACTGCCATTGTTATTGCTACTGCAACTACCCTTGCTGGCTAACACCTACCAGGTGAGGCTGTAAGTACTCTGCAGAGGTTAACTCACTGATTCTCTCAGCACACTTTTAAGATAAATATTAAGAATCTTCCTTTCTTACAGATAAAACCGAGAGACTGAGATCATTACTACCCTAACACAGCAAAGGCAGAATATTTTAGTTTAATTTATACATTTCTACTCTTGACCTCCCACTCAAACTTTCACATTAATTCCCAGAGTGATCATGTGAAAACTGAAAATCAGACCATATCATTCCTCTTCACAGAACCTTCCACAACTTCTCCTCCCCTCAGAACAATATATCCCGTCCTGGCTGTGACCTGTAGAAGGTTGGGTTCTGCTTCCTCTTGGCCTCCATCTTCTACCAAGCAGCCACATTTGTCTCCTCAGTCTTCCCTGCTCTTTGGACTAGTAGATCACTAGTTAGGCTCTGCTCAAATATCCAGCCCTCTACATACCACCCTATCTCTCTCGAACTCCTTATGGCACTTATATTTATTTTTGCATTTGTTAATTATCTATTTCTTCCTACTAGAATGGAAGTTCATGATGGCAAAGACTTTGTTTTGTTCCTGTATCTTAATCCCCTAAAAGATAATGTGACACATAGTAGTTGTTCATTAATTATTTGTTGAATAACTGAATGACTTTTTTAAAAAAACAAGAAAATTTCTAAAGTGAGTAAGAATATGTTGTAATTTAAAGATTAAATAGCTATGAGTGTGTGTGAGTGTGTGTAAAATGCCTAAAGTTGTTTAACATTGGATTTTCAGCAGTGCATAGACAAAATACAGATTTTCTTTTTAGCAATCAATTAGAATTAGTTTAAAATACACTTGGCACTTAATTTGACTCTTGTCAACCAACCAAAACAAAAACTGAAGAAAAGTGATAAAAAGAAGTATTCTACATGGAGTTTAGTTCCACTTGTAAAGAGATCTATAGTAGTTTAAAATAATTTTTTATTTCCCATTCATTTCCTCTTATCTCACACCCACCTGCCTTAACTACCACGTGTTTAGGTAGGTAAAAATGTTACTAAGTTAGTGCTCTGCATCTGAGGAAAAGAGAAATGGGTTCAATATTTATGAAGGAAAATAATGTTCTAATCTTATTTAATAATCAATGAAATAAATTTTAACAGCTATATTCTTTGAAGCTCTACAGCTCTATGATTCTAACTCAGCTAAGGAAATCATTTTCAAGCCCCTATTCATTCAAATAGTACATATTTCGGCCATGGTTTGGTGGGAAGCAATTCTACGTATGTATTAATGAATGGTTTTAGTATAAGAATGGGTAGCTTAGATGACCTTAGGAAAAGCTCAGGAAGCAAATGAGGCAATGCTACTATTGATTCCCTGAACCTCTCAAGGGTGCCTGAGGGAATGGCCACATTTCTTAAGAATTTCTGGGAAAAGTCTACCAACTCTTTCACTTCGAGGCAGCAAAAGGATGGTTATCAAGAGCTTACTAAAAAGCTCCTGTGAATCACATCTTCCCACACATATGGATAGAATTGTTCCAGAGAGTAAGGGACTCTCCTTACTGTCTTCTAAGCTTTTGTACAAGTGACTTTTATTGGCAAACTCTTTCATGGAGGAAATCCTGAAAATTCCGGAAGGAACCTTCCAGGATGATAGTGGTGATGTTGATCTGACAACAGGTAGTCTGACAGAGACAGAATTCCTTTAATGGCACACGTGTTCAAGACAGAGATTTGTGAACGCCCTCATTATTTTTTAAGCATATATACATGTTCATGCAGATCTTAGGCCAGGAGTTGTAACATATATGGCTACTGTGGGTCCTTGCTTTTGTTTTTTTTATTTATTTGTATTTGTTTACTTTTCTTGGTCCATATGGTACCAAATAAAAAAAATTGACATGTAAGTCTATATTTCTAGTTTGTCCTAA
The DNA here is from genome assembly GCA_004027475.1 of Anoura caudifer. Lineage (NCBI taxonomy): Eukaryota > Metazoa > Chordata > Mammalia > Chiroptera > Phyllostomidae > Anoura > Anoura caudifer. The sequence goes on along the minus strand of PVKU01000053.1, from coordinate 107,579 downwards.
AAAAAACTGAGGATCAGTCAACACTGTCCTCTATTCTCCATGATGAATTGACTATATCCAGATGCCTATTGCCCATCTAAACATGGCGCATGCTCACAAATTTTCCACAGGTTCTACCTCTCAGAATGTGTCTGAAACCTAGCTCCCTTTGTTCACTGGTATTACCTTCCTGGCCCCTAGAGATGGTAGAAATTGTAGTCCCTACTCTAAAACTTGAAGAACGATATACTTCAAGAATTTTATGTAGATCCAGTGTACTAAAAACCTTGTCAGGAAATGTTTTTATGAGCTATTAGCAATGTCTGAGGCATGTATTTTCCCTATAATTACATAATTCCTATGCATGCATATTTTTACACCTAAAGTTATCAACATTTTAAGCTTTTATGGATGTCTTTATTCTTCACATAATAACTACACTTTAAGAAAAATTAAAAGCAATTTTTTGACCAAAGTTACTGTACACCCATGACAGAGAGAAAGCATAAAGATTCAACTGATACGCAGGTGTGATCAATTGGGTGCAGCCACTAACCCAGTTACTCCTACTCATCACACTTGTAGCCCATGTGACTAAAACTCATGGTCCAGGAAAACAACATTACTGTAGATTGTGGGCTTTTCGGATTACTGAAAAATAGACAAAGATATAGCAGTTAAATTTATAAAAGTCAAAAGTTTTCTGTAGATCACATGCACTTTCAGATATATCTTGGTATACATAAACAACAATGGCAAGACACACACACAAATTTCCCACAGTTTTCTCAACCTCCCCATACAAAACAAAAATGAGTTCTAGGTGACAGCAAACTCTAAGTCATTTTGACTTTTTCAATTTGAAAAAAACAGAAAAAAATGCAATTACATGGCAACTTTCTATGAAAATTATGCAAAAAATGAGTTTGAGATGTACTGTACCAAACACAAGCAAATAAACAAAAGACAAATTAAGCAGCTCAGCAAGTGGAGTATGAATTGAACTTTGAACAATAAGTTTATTTTTATTCTTGAGATTCAGACCTAGGTTGAAATTAGGTGAGAAAACACCTTGTCACCTAGAATGATTATAGACTATTCAGGTAATTTGGAAGCCCAAAGTTAGAAAGCTAGAAATGTACATGTTAAAAAATACTTAAACTTTGGAAAGTCTTATAAATAAAAATAATGTTCAGCTGTCCAGCAATATGTATAATGTCTGCCAACTGTATAAAGTCTCCACAAATTCTGTTTTGGTTTGGCATTCAGTGTAGAAAAATAATATATCTGTTCCTTGTTTTCTACTTGAAGGCGACTATGCTTGAGTGTTCTATATACATGTCCTTGTTTTTCCTCATGACTGACATTCAAATACCAGAAATGACAAGTTATTGGCTATTGTGGGGAATAGAAATTCATTTATGTCTATAAATATCCTGGAGTTGTTTAGTTAGGAGGAAACAGATGACCTAACAGAAGACTAAATCTTGGCAAGTTGACTTTCATTGGCTGAACCCTGCCAATTTCATTCTAGCCAGCTGGTTTCCTCTAATCCTCTCCTGTTCCTTCTGTTTGAGTGATTTCATAGTTTTTTTTTTTTTTTAATACCACATGCATCCATCACCACCAACTCCAAACAAAGAGCATGCTGGGTGAGAACAAAGCACAGATGAGCTGTCTAGGGGTTCACTATACTGAGGACAAGGCCAAGGAAACTCATCAAGAAATTCACACATCCATAACTACAAGTTAGTGACAATACTGAAAAGGAAATTTAAGCAGGAGTCCCAAATCCTTTATCCTTGTGGTTTAGTTAACTGGACAATTGGAGGCTCTCCAAGTGACCTTTAGTTCAACCTAAATTATGTCATTCTTTTTGTGCCCAGAAAATCAGAGTGGAGGAGCGAGGAGTCCACAGAGAAAGACTTGCAGAGTGGCAGGCATAAGGCAGTGAGTTTGAGTCAATGAAGCTTATAATTTATTTATTTCTAAATATTTCATTTTTTCAAAATAGCCCTTTTCTATATTTCCTTTAAATTTTATTTTAATGACACAAGCAAATGAGGGTTTGATTGCAATTAATCTCTCCTCTCTAAGGGCTGGAGTGCCTTGTCAACTAAAGTTGGAAGGATGAGACCTTTGGAGGTAAGGCAGAGGCATGGGGGAAACCCAGAGCAGGTGTAGGATGAAACTGAGTAGCTAAGGAAACTGGAGGCTCTATAAAGACTGTATAAATCCAGCCTGGCTGGGTTAATTCCTAAGAGGGAGGGGACACGAAGAGCACACAGAGAAAAAACAGAAACAGTTGTTTGATGGATGTTACACATTTAGGTCCTGTAATTACATGGGAAGTTGATTTATCGCACTGTCCTTGCATCAGTGAAACGTCCAGGGCAAGACACGTGTGGCCACATCAGAGGAAGGGTTTTTTTTTTTTTAGGAAGCTCTGGCTTTGCAATCTAAAAGAGACAAGAAAAACATGAGGCCAATGTTATTACTTCTGAGAACTTTCAATGCAATTAATGCATGAAATTAAACATTTAGAGAAGTGGAGAAAGGAAGAAATTCAAGTACACTAAGCAATGCTCTGGCAACTTCAAGAACTGAAATTCTATCTAAATGTTCCTGAGACTGGTTTTGCTTGACTAAGAAAACAAACATTCTCACTTTCACTCTATTAATACAGATTAGGCTTTCCTCTCTGGCATGTGTTCACTCCATTTACCACAGGTGAAGATTCTTAAAAATGTTCATGAGTGTTCTTGGCCTCCATACCTGGACTTTGTTGTTTTAAATTATTGCTCATATTAGGAAATCAAAATTCTTATGAAGGAGTAAATAGGTTAAGCCAAATTGTCAACATAGACAATGGTATAACAAACATATAATCTTGAAAAGTAGGCAAGCACCTTTGAAAAATAATTAAGCAAGTAATTATTATTACTAACATTAAAATCACTGTTAAATTTTTTGCTTGAAAAATAAAGTTAAAATATCAACAGAATATATACACACATACCCTTATGTATGCTTCTATGCACATACATACAAACATATATATACATACATACGCACACATTTGATATGTGTTTAGTAGAGTTTAATAGCAAAGGCTATGGATTTATTTCTGTCTCTATTCCTTCTGCATTATTCTCAAGCTCACTATTGCATTAGTTTCAGTATTTATGAACATTTTGATCAGGGCCAAAGTCATTCAATGGATAATATATGGATGGATGATATAGACATAGTGTCTTACTATTATTAAGAATGCAATGATATTGAATGCATGTTGACTGATTTTTTAAAAATTTCAGTGAAAATGGGACTGTAAGCTGATGGGTACATTTTTCCCCTTAGCACACTGAAACACCTTTGGAAATAATATAATATCCACCTTTGATGACTTAATTATGGCTGATTCTATAGCAACATATACAGTAAGCAATAATGATTGGGGATACTTACAATTTATTATTAGTAGTTGTATTACAGATGTTCCTATAAACATCTTTCAAAGTCCAGGGAATAATAACTATCAAGTTGGCCATAACCCATTCAAGTCAGTTTGATTGCTGATTACCCAACTAAATACATTTTGAAACTTTTGCTGTAAATGGAATAAACTCCGTTTTAATGAAGACCCAGAACCCTAGCATCAGCTAACCATGTGTGACTCATCACAGTTGTGTGCCAGGGCTAGCTCATGCATTCCTGCAAAGACAATTGCTAACACAAGATTGGTGAGAGCTGATTATTAATATTGAAATCATATAAATTTGTAATTAAATAATTTATAAAACAAGCACTCAAATTATATCACTATTAATTAATTCACCCCTTTTTACTATTGTCTATGCTTTCAGGGTTATTTATATCTGTGTATGTCAGGTTTTTTTCATATCTTTATGATGAGAATTCTATGTAAGTGCTACTGAATATCTTTTTCCAATTTTGTGTTCAGAGAAATCCCATTTGTAGGTTGAAATTGGCCTTGGTGGCATTTACAGCCAAGAGATGGCAATGATACAAATCAGACCATTTTACTTTTTACATTTTTGGAGATTGAGTTGTTAAACATTTATCACACTGTTTCTTTGAGAGTACTTACCAGTGCATAGAAGCCCTCCTCTTTTCAGTAACTGTTTCTATTTTGGGCTTTTAATTTGTGGAAGCTAAATTATTTACTTCATGTGCTATTTGTTCTTGTGTTCCAACTCTGTCTCCAGTACCTGAGTGGAGTATTATGGGGGGAAATGAAGTGTGAGGATAACAGAGAAGCGTGTCTACCCTGGAAGAGGCAGCAAGAAGTTGTGCTTGTTCCAGAAGTTGTTTTTCCACTTCTCTTCTGTTTTCAGTGCCCAGAGGTTGTTGTGAATGAAAGATATGTTTTCCCTGTTGGAAAACTGGTTGACAAAATCACTTCAGGCCCCCGCTGTTTACAATACACACTCTGACAAATAGGCTGGTTAGGAAAAGAATTATTTCCAACTTTCTCCTTTTGGCAGGTGTAAACAAAGACAAAAGCTGGCTTGTGTGTGCACCTGTGGTTGTGTATTTGTGTTTTAGGCATTTGTTTTTGATGGTAATGCAAAGCTAGGAAAAGATTTATCTCTTTTCTTTAGTTCATAATGTAAGGTGTCTGAATAAATGATTTTATAAAAGTCAAAGAATATATAAAACATGGCAACTGTCAAACTTGCAAAATACCTGCGATTGTTCTTAGTAGCCAACAAAAAGAAACTTGGGCTGATTTGGGCAGGAAATCTTTTTTTTTAATTGAGTGAGTTACTCACAGGACCATGTGGGGGGTTGGAAAACTGGCCTTAGGGCTGCAAAACCAAAGGAAAAAACAAATTCAAATGCTCCATTTGCACAACCAGGTGCTGTTTGCCGTGGGTTTGTTGACACCATGAGCACCGAACACTGCGTGATAGGATGAGCAATGCTGCCGCCATGCTGGAAAAACACATTGTGTCCCTTGCTCCTTTTCCCTGCTAGAGGATCCTGATAGCAGATCTAGTATAGTGCATTTACTTGATGGAGCCTGAGAAATCCCAAAATATGGCTGCAAAAGAGCCTAGAAAGCATGGTAGCTGGCCTTATCAGCATCGAGAATGGAAGTTCTCATAATAGACAGTAGAGATAACAAGTAGTCAAATGAATGACAATTGTCTGTAGCATCCTCCTAATAATTACTTTCTATGGAAAAAAATCTCAGTCATTTGAATCTTGTTTTATAGACCGTTGCAGTTTTATTCTCTGCTATATGGCATATGGTGGGAACCAATTCCAAGAGCCCTGGAGACGCTGCACCTGTATGTCCTGCACCTAAGTGACGTTTTTACTCTTGAGAAGCAAGAGCAATGTTCTAGCATGCCCAGAACATATGCTAATCAGCTGCACTCTTCAGGCACAAATGAGGATAATGCGTTCATTGTTTAGACACTGGAATTGTTCATTACAAAATGACACAGTGTTTGCCAATTTTGTCTTCATTATAAATGTAAATATTAACTCACGATATGCAAAAGAATACAAAAAGTCAACAGCAATTAATTGGCTTCTGCAGTAATTAGCAACTGTAAGGCAAACACTTAGGAGCCCTTGTAATTGTCTGCATTAGGAATACACCTCCTGTACAGATCTAATTAGCAATTTAAATAGTTCAGAAATTATATGCCTCTTGCCTTTACACTCCCTGAAGTACTGTTCATTAATGGGGGAAAAAATTGCTAGTAAATGTCATTTGCATTGTCTTGCGTTAAGGGCTCTACATCAAAGCCTCGGTTACTGCCTCATACCGAACAATTCTGAGCTGTGGCTTGTGGACCAACAAGAACTGTAATTAGGCAATGATGCCTTTGTAAACAGGAGGCACAGACACTGACAGGAGTTTACTTTGCTCTGAGGTAGCTCCTTCCTGACTTAAGCTGTAAATAAAAAAGAACTATAATAGTCCTGCAGCTAAAAATGTCTCTTCATGGGCCATTGAAGTGATGGTTAGAAAAATGGTATTTGAAAGACTTTTCACAAAATTTTAGTTGGTCCTGTGATTTTTAGCAGTAAAGATGATGCAGATACTAGTGGGTATGACTAGGGGGACTGCCCAAAATTATAATCTAAGAATTATGCTGATGGCAAAGTAGTTTTTGATGATATTTGTGTAATAGTGTGAGAATAACATGTTACACACCAGGTCCACAATGAAAGTCTAAAATAAAACTCAGGTACACTCTATTTCAGAGATGCCTCCGTCAGAACTGAGATCTCCAGCTACCAAAATTCCAATTTATATCATTCACATAATTTGTTACATATGGGTGTCTTCTGTCGTGGATCACTAGAATATCTGGTGCAGGCTTTGGAAACACAGAAAATTTTGATTCAGTTTGGAACTCTTAAAAAATTTCAATTACTTGGATAAAAAGGAAACAGAGAACTTTACCATACTGTGGATAATAAATCTGGGAGAGAGAATCAAACATAAGAGAAAGCTGAATCAATATACAAAGTGATGTCAACAGGCTGAGATAAAAATTAAGATACTAATGATAAAATAAAATCAGGAGATTTGGAAGGAGCAGAGTGTTCGGGATTAGAAAATAAACACAGCCAGAGGTTCGGAGCAGGAACGGAAGGAAGGGGTGGAAGTCGCGGCACAGGGCATTCTGTGTGGTCCTGTCATGGCAGATGCATGTCGTTAGACATTTGCCAAAACCCACAGAATGTACAACGCACAGAGTGAACCCTAATGTATACCATATATAATAATGTATTAATATTGGGTCAATAATCATAACTAATGTATCAATTTAATGCAAGATGTTAATAATGGGGGAAACTTGGTAGGGATGAGGGTGTAAAAAAGAACTATATTCCACTCATTTTTTCTGTGAACCTAAAATAAAGCTGCTCAAAAAGAAGTGCATTAATTAAAAAGTAAAAATAAATGTTTATTAGACAAAAAAATATAATTGGGGATAATGAACAAACTTGGACTTGGTTTCAAATACATGTGAATAAGACCTGAGGATCTTTTAAAAATATGTGAGTCTAGAAAATTCATATTGTAGCAAATTTGACATTAGAAAATTATAAATTTCTGAAGTAGACTAATAGGAACATAGTATCCATAAGACAGATGAATAGTCTTACTGAATTTTACAATGCCTGCATTACACACTGTGATTAAGTCTGGCTGCTAGATTTTTAACAGAGCCATAACCTCATCGAAACATGTCAAGGAAGGTTAAGCAGTGTAGAGGATCTGAGGCCAAGTCTCACGAGAAACGGCTGATGAAATTTGTGGTGCTCCATGTGGAAAGATACGACCGCTCCAATGTAAAGTGGTTAGAGAATTCTTTTGCATGGCCTCACAAGATATACCTGGGCTTAATGTAGAAATTCTATTTTATAATTTTAGCTTAACATAAAGCAAAGTGTAAATGATTGGAGTGTTAGACAATGAAAGTGACTTGCCTTTTAGATTGTATTCCTCCCCTGTAACTACTTTTTAGTAAAATCCTGAACTCTTATGACACGTGGTTTACACTGGTCTCCAATTATGATAACACAGATGTAGGCAGGAATGATCATTGCCACCTATTGGCAAAAACGGAGAACTAAAAAGGACTGAAGGTCGTTGTTCTGAAGGCAAAATTTATGAGCAAACAAATAATATTTAGTAGTTATTTTAATAATTATAAATTAAACTGTGGGGATGGAATTCATGTGTTCATATTACATAAGTGGCTTTCAATGAAAAGGTCCCTTACTTTAAAGTGAACACAAATGTAAATATAAAGCAAATATGACTATGAAACAAAAGTTAATAACATATCCACTGACCTTTAAGAAATAAAACAAGATTAGTGGTTATACCATTTTTGTATGCTTTATGAAATTTTTCATTGTTTGCTTATTTATAACATCATAAAAGCACAATATTTTTAACCTAAAACATTTAGGAACCATTGAAAGAGTTTATGAAATGAGTGGTAAGAAAACTAAATTTTAATTTCATAATTATATAGTCAATTTTGATGTGTAAAACAAACTAGTTCATGTTTATAATTAAATACAAATATAAGATTTGCTTGTTATGATTATTAAATTGTCACTGGACACAATCTGGGAGTTTAGCTGTAGGGTAGATTAAATTAGGCTATTAATGGATTATTCTACATTCAACTGAATACATAATAGAAATATAATATACAAACATCTCTCATAAGTACATCTTGTATTTTTCTGTTACCAACAATTTTCTGAGTACTTGTTATGTACTAGGAGCCATTTTAGGCATGAAAAATACAGCTGACAATAGGAAAAGCATAAGCCCTGTACTCTTGAGGCTTACCATTTATTTCTGGGGGCTGGGGTAGAGGTGAATATGCACTTGGAACAGTAAAAAAAAGAATCAGTTCAGATGCGTGCAAATGTTATAAAGAAAATAAAGCAGGGTAATTTAGGTTGTGTAGAGCTGAAAGACTTTAGGTTGGGAAGTCTGGAAGGCTTTTCCTTAAAAAGCAGTATTTAACAAGACTTGTGAATTATAAGAAATTGTCAATTGTGAAAAAATTTCTGAGAGCCAAGCATCCCAAGCAGAGTGATGAACTGATGTGCAGGGTTTGTGTTTACAGTCAACCTTCATATTCAGATGATTGTGAGGGAAAGAAGAAATAGGCACCCCGAATATGGAGTGGGACAAAGACATACAAGTGTTTAGGGAGATAAACACTGGCCAGATCATGTAAAATCTTCTGGGTCAGTTTAAAGAACTTGTATTTTATTCTAAAGGCAATGGGAAACATTTGTTGAGTCTTAAGTCAGGGCAAGAGTGGGCCAAATTAAATAGTATCTCGCCTTTGCAAATAAAGTTTTATTGCAACACAGCCACATCCATTTCTTTACATTTATGTAATATCTATGGCTATTCTCCTGCTACACAGGCAGAATTAGATATTTTTGACAAAGACCACATGGCTCACGCAGTCTGAGGTATAGCGCGCCCTTTGACAGTTCAGCTGGTAGAGTGGGGGACTATAGGCTGCGTCTGTGTAAAATACTTACTATCTGACTCACCGTAAAAATCTTATACACTCCTGAGCTCGGGCGTGATCTCTGTATATTTTAGCTCACGCAGTCTGTGGAGAAGGACTACAGGGAAATATAAAGAGAAGGTCGGAAGCTTTTGCTATACTCTTGGTGAAATATGATTGTGTTTTAGACTAGACTAGAAATAATGGAAATGGGTGAAATGAAAACATGTGGGGGATGTTAAGGAGCTAGAGCTGAAGATACTTGCTAATGGCTCATATGTATGGGTAAACATAGGAAAGAAATTAGGAATAGCTCCCAGAATTTTGTTTTGAGAACCTGCATGGAGGGTGACTTATATATAAAATTATCAATAATTCATAAACCTTTTATGACTAAGAATTATATTCTTTTTAGTGATATGTAGAAAAATGGAAAAATAATTTTCATTCTATGAATTAGCAAGACTTATCATCTATCTATATATCTGTCTATCTAATCAATGGTTAAAATACACATGACTTTGGAATTAGATACTACCTGCTTAGTTAAACAGCCGAGGTGTCTTGGACAAGCTACTTACCATCTCTGACACCAGTTTTTGAAAATTAATATAAATTATATGGAGATTTTTCAGTTTTATTTTTTAATTGTAAAAGGGTAAAATATATATTCAATTTAATATTTCAACCACTTTTCAGTGTGCGGTTAGGCGTCATTAAGTATGTTTGTATCAGCATTCATGGCAGCATTCACCACTGTCCATCTCCAGAACATTCTTTGAGCTCCAGAACTGAAGCTGTCCCTTTGAAACAACAATTTCTCATGCCCTCCTCACTCAGCCTCTGCCAACCACTGTTCTACTTCCTGCTTTCTTTAATTGGACCAATCTAGGTACCTCATATATGTGGAATTATATGGCATTTTTCCTTTTCTTACTGGCTTACTTCACTTAGTATAATGTCTTCGAGTTTCATCCATGTTGTAGAATGTATCAAATATTCCTTTCTTTTTACAGGTGAATAATATTCCATTTCACAGATATACCATGTTTGGTTTATTTGTTTGTTGTAGACTTAATGTTCGTGTCCCAGAATTCATGTATTGAAACTTAATCCCCAATGGAAGATTATTAGAAGGCAGGACCTTTTGGAAGTGACTAGGTCAAGAGCAGGCATCCTTCATAAACAGGGTAAGTGCCCTTTGAAAAGAAGCTCCAAGGGAGTCTCCTTGCCTCCTTCCACTATGTGAGGACACAGAGAGAAAAAGGTCCTCTATGAGCCAGGAAGCAGGTTCTCATCAGATATTGATATGCCAGTGCCTTGATCTTAGACTTCCCAGACTTCAGAACTGAGACATAAATTCCTGTTTTTTACAAGCCACCAAGTCTAGGGTATTTTTTCATAGCAGTCTAAACCCTTAATCTGTCAACTTGCTTTCACCTTTTGAGTGTTGTGACTAATCTTATATACACAGGGGTGTACAAATATCTCTTGAAGTCTATGCTTTCAATTCTTTTGGATATGCACTTCAAGGTGGAATTGCTTGATTGTATGTTAAATCTACTTTCAGTATTTTTAAGAACTACCATGCTTTTTTTACAGCAGCTGCACTCTTTTACATTCCTACCATCAGTGCGTGGGGCTCCAATTTCTCCACATCCTTGCCCACACTTGTTATTTCTTGTGTTTCCTTTCTGATAATAGTTATCTTAATGGGTGTAAAAGGATTTCTCATTTTGGTTTTGATTTGCCTTTCCCTAATGATTAGTGATGTTGACCATCTTTTCATGGGTTTATTGACTACCTTTATATCTTCTTTAAAGAAATGTTTATTCAAGTCCTTTGTCCATTTTTTAATTGAGTTGTGTGTTGTTTTGGATGTTGTTTAGTTGTAAGGATTGATTATATATTCTGGATGTTAACTCCTTGAGATATGATTTGCAGGTTTTTTCTCCCATTTCTTGGATTGTCTTTTAATTCTGTTGATAGCGTCTTTTGCAGTGCAGAAGTTTTTAACTTTGATGTAGTGCAATTTGTCTATTTTTACATTTGCTGCTTATGCTTTTGGTGTCATATCCAAGAAATTATCGCCAAATTCAATGTCAGAAATCTTTTGTCCTATGTTTTCTTTTAATAGTTTTCAGTTTTAGCTCTTCTGTTTGGGTCTTTGATCCATGTTGAGTTAATTTTTGTATATGGTGCAGTGGTGTCCAACCTTTTGGCATCTCTGGGCTGCACATTAAATACATTGTGACATGTAATTACACACAAAAATATCTCATAATGTTAAAGTAAAAACATCATTAAAAAATTTATGATTTAGTGTTGGGCTGCATTCATTACCATCCTAAGCCAAATGAGGCCTTTGGGCCACAAACTGCACGCTCCTGGATAAGGTAAGGTACAATTTTATTCTTTACATGTGATTATCCAGTTTTCTGATACCATTGTTGTAAAGATTGCCCTATCCCCTTTGTATGGCTTTGCTGTCCTTGTCAAAAACATATAATCATGCATATGAGGGTTCATTCCTAGACTTTCCGTTCTATTCCAGGTTTTATGTGTCTGTCTTTATGCTGGCACCGCCCACCTTGATTGCTAGTTTTGTAGTAAGTTTTGAAATCAGGAAATGTGAGACCTCCCACTTTGTTCTTTTTCAAGATTGTTTTGGTTTTCCAGGATAGTTTGAGATTCCACTTAAATATTAGGATGGATCTTTCTATTACTCAAGAAACATTGTTGGGATTTTGATAGGGTTTCCGTGGAATCTGTAGATTTCCTTAGGAAGTATTGATATCTTAACAATATTTCTCTTTCAATTCATGAATGTAAGATATCTTCCCATTTATTGGTGTCTTCTTTAATTTCCTTCAGAAGTGTTATATGGTTTTTAGTGCATTCTTATGGTCTCTTGCATCCTTGGGTAAGTTTATTCCCATGTGTTTTATTCTTTCTGGTGAGATAAAATTTCTGTGAAAGATTAAAAATGATGAGAGAAGAATAGACGAATCTCTCACGTAGAAGAATTTCAAATAGTTTATGTACCTACTTCCCTTTCAAAAAAGTGGAGCATAACTCTCCCCCCTTAAGTGTGAGGTGTACATAGTGACTTCCTTCCAAAGAGAAAAAGGTGAAACAGGAGTAACTGTGGCAGAACTTGACAAACACAACCCCAGCCAGGTGGTCCAGGTTAATATCAGTATTAAAAGGTCATGTAGATAGTATGTATCTATTGTATGATGTGCTGAAAGTGGCCTTTCTGCAGTGTTTTTTCTACAAACTGCTATTCCAACCACAAGAAAAACATCAGGAAAAAAAAATGGAAGGTTATGGCCAGTATTCCTCAAAACCGTTGAAGTCATAAAAAGCAAAAAAAAGTCTGAGAAACTGTCACTGCCAAGAGTAGCCCAAGGAAACCTAACAACTAATTGTAACATTGTATCCTGAACCAAATCTTGGAACAGAAGAAAGGATATTAGGTAAACACTGAGGAAATCTGACAAAGGGTGGACTTTATTGAATAATATTGCATCAATATCTCTTCATTCATTGTTATAAATATACCATACTAACCTAAGATGTTAACAATAAAGGATATTGGGTGTGGCATATATAAGAATTCTCTGTTCTATCTCTGCAACTCTTCTATAAACCAAAAACTATTCTAAAATGAAATGTTTATTTAAAAAATGATGCATGAAAGTCTGATGTATCTGAAAACTCAATGAGTCTTGGCTTAACTTATGGTGTTTTTGTTATTTGAAGATCTTGTTACTCTTGAGCATTTCTACTCCTACAATCTTTGATTTCCTCTAACACAAACAATCCCACAAGCGATTTTGATAATTGGAGCCTCTTATTAAATGAGTGTTTCCTTCATCAAACTGTAATGCAGTTACAGAAAAGAGGGGTTATCTTAATAAATGTGGCTCACTCAGCTGGATATTCATTTGAAAATATGCATCTTGACCCCTATCTCACACCATACACAAAAGTCAATTCTAGATAAGTTGCAGGTCTAAATGTGAAACACAAATATTATAGCTCTTAAAGAAAAATACAGTGAAAAAATTGTTACAATGATGTCAGAAAAGATTTTTTAAACATTGCACAAAAAAGCACTTAGCATGAAAGATAATTAGATGAATAGGATATATTAAAATTGTTAAGTACTGTTCATGAAAAAATATATGATTAGGAGAATATAAAGGCAAAATACAAGTTAAACATAGATATGATGAACATATCTAACAAAGCTGTGACAGTACATTTAAAGGTATTTTACAAACGAATATAGAAGCTGACACATGAATAGAAAATCAGGCAAAATACCTAAACAGATACCTCCTAACTGATGCTACACAAACAGGCAATAAATATATGAAACCGAACTTCATTAGTCATCAAGGCAAAACAAAAGAAAGCCAGAATATAATAACACTATACACCATCAGAATGGATGACATTAACAAGATGGAAATTAAAAATGTGAATGAAGTTATGGAAAAAGTAAAACTCTTAGCTTTGTACCATTGTGCAAAAACTTTGTATTTTGGACAACTATTTGACCATATCTGTGAAGCTACACATACTCATTCCTGATTCCAGCCCTAGCTCCTACCTGATAAAAATGCCTATATTTGTTCATCAAAATTATGTTCGTGAATCGCAGCATTATCACAGCACTAGCCGTTATAGCCTCAAACAGACAACTGCCTAGGTAAACAATCAATAGTAGAATCAGGTATCCTTTAAAATTATTTCTCACAGCATCATATAAGATATCAGAGCTTTCAACTCATAGGGAGCTAGTGACCATTGAAAAAGTTTACCATGTGCTAATAAGGAAGGACAATATAATTTTAAAATAGAATTAAAAAAATTTAAATTGCATATCTGGCATGCCTTTGTCTATAATTTTCCAAAAGGAAGTGACTATATTTTTAAAAATTTTAGTCTCCATTCTTTTCTTCTCTGTCACTGTTATTCTTTCCCTAACACTCAATTTCAGAATCCCCTTAAGGAAAAAAAAGAAAGAAAGAGAGAAAGAAAGAAAACGTTTGTTTGCTGCGAGGTCAATAATTTTAATTAATTATTCTTGTTCCTCAGGAATTATTATATCAACTCTTAAAAATGTATATAGAATATATATTCCAGGAGCTGTTAAATGTGGTAAATAAGATGATCTTGAAAATAGAAATATTTACCCTTCTTTTTTCCCCTTATACCCTTACCATGTTGGAAAATCCAGACTATTTAAATAATGTAATTAGCGAATGGGTTATTTAGTGATTTATTTATCTTTTAATTTCTTTTAGTATAGAAAATCTTACACTGAGTGCTTGAAAGGATACATTCTTTCATAGTGAAACTGGTATTTTATAATGATATTCTTTTGTCTGTTTAAAAAATTAAAATGTCAGATTTCAGTCAATTTCTGAAGCATTCATTAGTCATCAACCTGGAGCCTAAAGCTATGCCCAAAACAGTGAGACATACTAACCAAGGATACACCTGGTACTCCATTCTCAGTATTTTTCACTAGTAAGTGGGTAGGACACACACGCGGATCTGCAATAATATGACAGCAAGCTAGAGCTAACCAGGGACCTAGCGGCAGTGCATTCATTGCAGTTCAGAAAGGGAGAGATTAGGGCCGAAGGTGGGGGTGCTCAAATTAGACCGCACATTAGAAGCACCGGGAAGCTTTTAGAAGCTTTGTTTGTTTGTTTGTGTGATGATGGAGAAAACTGGCTTCCAGTAAGTCTCTTCTCTCAGGCCAGTCATCCTACAGATAAGAACTATACATTCTAGATAAAACATAATAAACAATAATCTGAAAGCACTGTCATCTTTACCCCGTCACCTGAGGTTGCTACAACTCCGATAACGGCTAAAGTGGTCTCCCTGGTTTGAAGATCAGAGAACAGAGTTCAGGCCAAATAGAGTAGCTGAAAAGCGAGAGGAGAGAGTCTTGAAAGTGACATAGGGAAGGGCAGCCCAGAATTATGTGTGTAAACACTTGCCAAATATTTATTTGATCCCTGACTTCTGTGTGTGTAGGTACAGTGTAAGCGGCTCAGATAAGTTAAAAAAAAAAATTGAACTTAGTTTTCTGCAGTTAACACTGCAAAAGACAAAGTTTACTGTTTGAATTCAGCCAAGTTAACTATATTCATTTAAAAAAATCACAGAGGATAACAAAATCCCATATTAACTTTGTCTAAAATTACTAAACATATGAAGAAACATGAAAATATTAGTAATACTCAAGAATATGCTCCAGATGAGGAAAGGGGCTGATAAGAACTTTAAAATAGCTTCTTAGCTATGCTCAGTAACATAAAAGAAATACTGTATCTGAAATGAAAGAGTAATTATAAGGGCTTATCAGGAGATTGAGTATAAGAAAATAGTGGAAAAGCTTCTTAGTTTGGCACAGATTTGTCCAGTTTTTGTTTCTGTAGCCTATGCCTTGGTGGTCCTTTCAAAAAAAGTATTTCCCAAACAAATCTCAAGAAGCATTTTCTCTATGTCTTCTTCAGTGTAAGTTTACAGTTTCCAGTCTTCTGTACAGAAAAGGAAACAATCAACAGAGTGAAGTAAGAACTTATTTAATGGGAAAAATATTTGAAAATCATGTATTTGTTAAGGGGTTAATATCTGAAATATATAAGAAAGTCAACTCCATTCCAAGAAAACAAATAATTCAATTTTTAAAAATGAGCAAAGTACCTGAATAGATACTTTTCAAAAGAAGACATACAAATGGCCAACATGTGTACAAAAACTGTTCATCACTGACCATTAGGAAATGCAAATCAAAACCACAATGAAGTATTACCTCATGCCTGTTAAAATGACAGTTATTGAAAAGATGATATACCAAGTGTAAGCAAGAATGTGGAAAACTGTACACTGTTGGTAGAAGTATAAAGTGACATATAGTCATTTAGAAAACAGTATGGAGATTCCTCAAAAAATCAAAAATAGAACTACCATATGATCCAGCAATTCCGCTTCTGGGTATATCTCGAAAGGAAAATCTAGTGGGTAAAATATTTCTTCTTATACCCACTGTGTGACTATGCTAAAATCATTGGTTTGTGTACTTTAAATAGGTGAATTTTATGGCATGTGAATTACATCCCAATAAAGATGTTTTTAGAAAATGGTAAATAAAAGTATCCAGTGGAAGCCTTGAATAAACACAGCTGAGAAATAGTGTACAGGAAACCAAATAGTTACCATCTGCAGTGTGAGCAAGTAAACTGTAAGATAAGCCAAACAGAAGCTGAGTCATGGGGATGCTGGTTTATGAAACTGGGCACTCCTGAGGGACCACTCCTGGAGTTGCTGTTGGGCCACTGGGGCTGTTTCTCTCTCTTGGACAATGATGGAGGGCATCACCGCTCCATGAAGACTAATTGTGGGGCTACGGGGAGGATTTGCTGTGTTTCCTAGTCTCCTTGTACACTTACAGTAAACTTCGATTACGCAAAGTAACTTGAACTTGTCTGTGTTTCTTACAACCAGAAGACATTGCCAAAACCATGTGTTCTGGCTTGTTCTTACTTCACAGATACTGGACAACAAAATTGTCCAGTTGATTTATGCAGAATGTTATTAAAGTAGTATATAAAAATAATGTGGGCATTTAAGACTAATTTAAGAAAAGTTGAACATAAAGCAGGTAATTATTATTGTCTTTATTTCAATATCATCAGTCATTTCAGAAAAAAGAAACATCTTTTGAAGATTATAAAGTTGTAAATAAGAATATCTCTTTATATACCTATGAAGTATTATTTATATATAATACAAATTTAAATTATAATACCCATAAGGAAATGTTATGTAAAATCACTCTTAAGTTGTTGATTTTAGTTGAGTTTAATACAAATATTTTATATTTCAATTTGACAATATTTATTATAAATTAAAAAATGCTATGTCAATTTGGCTCAGTAAAGTTTACATTTGAGAATTTATAGTAAATTAAAACACAAATGAAGAACAGAATCTTTCTCCCTACTTCTCTAAATGTCTGATAATAAAGAAACATATAAGCAAATTCTAGTACACCCATTCATAAAAACATTCATAAAAATATTATTCAGAAACTACAACAGTAATTACAGGAGACATGGGAAATGCATGTAATCACAAGATAAAAAACTAAAGGCCTAGTAAAACGTTGCATTCCTGCTATGATTGTAACAATGTAAATATCAAGTTTGCCAGCTAGGAAAAACTTAGGAAAAAATGAAGATGGTTGTGTTATTGCAATGGGATCAGAGGTAATCTTCCTCTCTACAAAATTTTCTTTAATTTTGTCATATTACTTCAATAACTTAAAGGTGATGTAAGTCTTGATGTGCCAATAAACATATATTACAGATAATCTAAAAAGTAGAGAGTAAAAGTAAATATATATATATATATATATATATATATATATATATATATAAAATATAGGACAAATCCCAGTACCAGCAGCAATAGCTCCTTATGAAAAGCAGTTTCTGAAATAACAGGACTCTTTTTTTTTTTCCAAAAGATCCAAGCATTCAGAGAAAAATACCTTGGAGAAAATATTTCTGCAAACACATTTGTGTTGTTTTATCTCCATGGGTAAAGTAAAAAGAAAAGATCTTTACAAAAATAACTGTTTCTGAATTATGCCTTTCCAACTGAGCTTTAGGTCTTTCTGAAGAACTTCAAAAACAACTTTGCCAGACAAAACCTCCAGACAATCAACAGCACCCTCAGGGCTTGTTAACAAACAGCCCATTTCAGGAAAATCAACATTTTGGCTTCAAACTAGAAAAGGCTGACTGAGGTGCAAAATCCTGCACTAAGTGCAAGCATGCAAGAGTCTTTGGGAGATTTTTGGCAAATGGGAACCACTGAAGAATTTTGATAGGCTGGAAACTTCATTACATAAAAGGGATTTATTTCATGTGCGTTTTTGCCCAGAATGAAAATTTGAATAATACAGCCATTTCATGTTTTAAAAAGATATTTGTAATATTCAAACAATTCAGTTGATAAGTTATTTGCTTAAATTATTAGCCTACTTGCCCAGAATTATGTTCGGTGTGTGCACGGTCACCATCTGTGTTGTTCGTTTTCAGTGTGCAAGTGTAACTGTTGAAAATTAAAAGCCAAACCCGAAGAATTCGCTACCTTTCTCAAAGATCTGTCTCTTCTGTATCTAGTGCTTGGCCATGATGTTAAATCTGATATTAACCTGAGTCTCTTGCTTAGATATTAGAGGAGAAAAAATAATTACATGAACTACTGAGTTCATTTTTACTGCAACAATGCCTGGCCTTTTTAAGTCATTTTCATCATGATGATTTGTCTTCACGTTGCAATCATTTATAAGTAATCACAAAATGGTTGATAGAGGTGAGAATACCTATGGTTTCTTCACCTCCTGGCTAAAATAGTCCAAGACGTGAAGAAAAATGCGTGTACACTGGCTCCATTAAGAAAATAATGAGACATCATTTGTGAATTTGCAAAATTCTAGAATATCTAGATTCTCCTATAACTAGGAATAAACCCTACATCTTTGGGAAAATAATTTCTTTGAATTTTCTGATTTTCTTTTCTAAGATAATAGATTTATTTAGTGTTCTTCCAGATGACTTTAGGTAATCATATCTTCATATAAAATATTATATGGAAGCCTGAAATGTGTAAGAAAGAAAATTCAGCTGTTTACTTGATGTTACTTGGGAAGGTCAGAGCTCCTTCATTTTTATGCCCAGAAACATTTGTGTGGGAACTCCAGAGTCCTCAAAATCAGGGAGTATAAAGATTGTTGAACTTGATTATTATATTCTCCTAACAGGTAGATAGCAGAATAATTTCACTCACATTTGTTTGGCAAAGTAATTTGGATGCTGCTGCTTCAGTTAGTCAGTACTCATTCATATCAAATCTTCATGAAGAATCCTTTTACACACAATTATCAAAAAAGTTTTATTTTAAAAAATAGGTTACATTCATTTGCATCTTTCAAGTTGTGAAGAGTATTCATTTAATTTAAAAAAGAGGGCCAGTTATTTTCTTAAAACATATTTTCTAATATTTTATATCCTAGGAAGGAAGGAAGGAAGGAAGGAAGGAAGGAAGGAAGGAAGGAAGGAAGGAAGGAAGGGAGGAAGGAAGGAAGAGAGGGAGGGAGGGAGGGAATATTTTATCTTCAAGCCTTTGAGATTTTTTCTATTACTTCTTGCTTGCGTACAAGTCTTCAATATTTTCTTTCAAAATATGAGCTCTTCCGAGAGCCCTCTGTGCTGTAAAATCACTGTGACAGATGCCTCCCTCTTTTATTTCCCTGAGAGACCTGTCAGAAGTGGGTTCTGATACCTCCATATTAAGAGCAGAGCTTTCTGGAAAGCGGCAAGCCAGCTGGGTACAACCTGAATTGCAACATGACTGTTATTTCTGAGAGGGCATCTGTTTTAAATATATGATTTTGTCTTTCTTAAGGATAAAGGACAGGAAGCTGATTGAAACATCTTTAAGACCATCCTTTTATATTTGACTCTTCTGTTCCCCGTCCCATCCTTCCTCTGCAAATTAAAATGCTTGACTTAATTATCTCTGTCTTTAGAAATGAAGTTTAGTCTACCTGCCCTCATAGGCCTGCGTAAAGATTTCCTTATGGTTTCATTCCACATAAGGAATGAAACATTCATTTCAAATGTTTCTTGATACTTTTTACCTTGTCTGGTTAAATATTTTTGATAGGAAATACTTTTTTTATTTATTCTAATGCAAGTACTCTAAAACATAAAAGAAAATCATGTCAAAACACTTTTTAATCTTTCCCTGCCAGAGGGATAGTGATTTAGGAAGATCAATTGTACACTATACTCATTTTTTGTTTTTTTTTCCCTTCATTTTTTATGAGATACTTTGCATGAATTTGGAATTTGGAATAGAGAATGTAGCTAATGGTCAAGTTTTCAGTGTTTCTTCTGTAGAGAATTTTTGGGTGGCTGCATATTTCCTGGTTGTAAACAAAGTTATGTTTAGAAAAAAGTAAGTTTGTTGGTAACTAAATATAAAACTTGAAAATAATCGATAGTTAAGCAAATTTTGATGCTTTAAATCAGTATTATTGGTGAATTAAAAACTTTTTGGTTTCTCTTACTGAGAAAGAGGGCAAGAGGTAAGGTAAGAGGGCAACTCTTACCTTTGCTCAGTAATTTTTCCTACTAGTACCCAAAATTTACACACTGGAAAACATTCAAAATATGTAATTGCATCTGGCTTGGTGCTTTTGAACGAATAGAAGGTTGTTCTACTCACTGAACCTGGAAAGTTTCCACATGCTTGCATAATGATGCTGCAGAAATGTTTAGTTATCACCCTCCTACCTGACTTAAAACCATTAGTTTTGGTGAAGAATAAGGAGACTCAAAAATTTAGCCAGCATCACTGTGATGTCTTTCCAATATGGAGATAATATAATTATATATTAAAAGGTTCTCTGTCTTCAGCCAGTGCAGCTTTAATGAAAACCTATCTTTGAGGATCACCTTTTTTTATAGAGACAAGTGAATTTTCATAATTTGCTTACCAAGTAATAATACAATGGTACAATTTAAGAAGTTTGAGCTCATCAGTCTTTTACAGTATACCTGCAGGAAAATAGTACAGCAAGCATGCTATTATGAGGAGATGCCATTGAAAAATATTCAAAACTACTTTCCTACATGGATATTTCAGAGAGAGTCCATATTTTTCACTGAAATTTAAGCGATTGAAAGAGAGTAAAGCTGGCACAGTGTCCATTAGCAATAACAATTGTAGGTGATCTTGGCTCCCCAGAGCAGTTTTTAGTTCTTAGATTTTGTTTTTAATTAGATAATTTTCTCCAGAGGAGCACATAACTTTCATTTGTATTATGTGATACAGGTGAATGATTAGAAGGCAGGCTTTTTCAATGAAATGAAGAAGGGATCGATCAATGAAAAAGAACATTTGACAAGATACAGAAAAACAGAAAGGAAAGAGTATTATTTAAACAATTGCATTTTCAATGTCTTGTCTTAGTATTTAAACAAAATTAGAGTTTTCCTTTACAAGAACACTTTATCCTATATATGAGTCATACCTTAGTGCCTCCATGGCATTGACCCATTGGCTATTTCATTTGACCCTGTGTGGCAGGCAGACAGAATAATGCTCCAAAGATGTCAACATCTCCATCCCCCAACCAGTGAATATATTACTTTACGTGGCAAAATAGACTTTGCACATGCGATTAAATTAAGAATCTTGGGATGGGACGATCACCAGGGATTATTTGCGTGATCCCAACGCAATCACAATGGTTCTCATAAGAGAGAGACAAGAAGAATTAGAGTCAGACAAGCCAATGTGACAAAGGGAGCCAAGAGGGATTTAAAAATGTTGTGCCGTGGCTTTGAACATGGAGGAAGGGCCCCTGAGCCAAGGAATTTGGGTGGGTTTTGGAAGATGGAAAATGTAAAGAAACAAATTCTTCCCCAGATCTTCCAAAATGCATGCAGCCCTGCCAGTACCTGGCTTTTAGTTCAGTGAGGCTAGTTTTGAACATCTCACCTCTAGAAATGGAAGAAAATTAATTTGTTCTGTTTTAAACCACTAAGATTGCAGCACTAGAAAACATTTATCTACTGATAAATAAGATAAATTTTTATCTAATGGTAAAAAAATTATCATTCTGAGATTTGAGAAGGTGAAACACTATCTTCTATTTATAGGAATGCTGTGATGTTTCCAAAAATATACAGTTAATATGGCAGAACTAGGAGTACAACCTAGATTTTATAGCTCCAAATCCAGTGTTTTGTTCTATTAGAACTAGTCTATTAAACTGTTCTATTAATAGTTTAATTATTTTTCCATGTATAATAGGCAGCTCTGTTTTAGTTTCCAATTGCTAATAGAACAAATTACCAAAAAGTTAAGAGTTTAAAGCAGCACGAATTTATTCTCTGAGAAATCTGGAAATCCGAAGTCTAACATGAGTCTCACTGTGCTAAGATCAAGGTGTCAGGGGTCTATATTCCTTCTGGAAGATGAAGGGGAGCTGCTGTTTCCTAGACCTTTCCAGCTTCCCCAGAGGCCACCTGCAATCCTTGGCTCACAGCCCCTTTCTCCATCTTCAAGGCAACAGTGTCGCATCTTCAAATGTCTGTGTTTGACTAGGACTCCTGCTTCTTTTGTCAAATCTTTCCTGATTTCGGCCTTCGTCACTCTCTCTTTCAAGGTCCCTTTTGATTATATTGGTCCCACAGAAATAATCCACGATAATCTCCCCATCTCAAAATTATTAATTTTATCACATCTACAAAGTCCCTTTTACAATTTAGAGGGCATATTTACAGGTCTTGGGGATTGGGATGTAGATATCTTTGGTGGGAGGGTGGCATTATTCTGTCTACCAGGTTTCCTTCATATCAAATAATGTTCTAATTTCTGAGAATAAATTAAAATGCTCCAAATTGATGAGATTTTATTAAGAAATATTGAATAGTTAAGAGACATAATCTGACTATATCTTTAAAAATCACTCTTTGAAAAAAAATACAGTGGAGAGGGGAGAAAGGCAGAATGGAAACTCTTGGTCCATCAAGAGAGAGTGGTGAGGTCTCTGTCTTCCTTTTCCCCTTTTAGTTGTTGGCTTGAACAACTGGATTAATGATAATACCATTTAAAATTTTGAGAAAAACTGGTGGGAGCATGTTTTAGCTTGGTTGGGGTTGGCGATGAGAATTAAGAATCAGCTTCTAGCATGCTATTATTTGATATTCCTGTTAGACATCCAGGCAGAAATGTCGAGTCAGCAGTTAGACATGTGACTCTGAGTTCAGAGTAGTGTACAGAAGCAAAAATTGAGGAATTTGTAAATCAGTGTGTGGATGGTATTAAAATCCATGAAAGTAGATAAACATGCTTAAAGTGTGAGTAAAGTTAAAGTGAAGAGATCGAAGGGCTTATCCTTCAGCATTCCAAAATTAAGAAGCCTGAGAGGAAAAGACAACACAGGAGTGAGTTAGAGAAGGGGAAATAAGGAAAACCCGGAGAGGGTGGTGTCTGGAACACTAAATGAACACAGCATAAGAAAAAGAAGGCATAATCAGTGGTGTCAAATGCCTGTGATAGACAATACATTCGACA
Organism: Anoura caudifer; assembly: GCA_004027475.1. Classification (NCBI taxonomy): domain Eukaryota; kingdom Metazoa; phylum Chordata; class Mammalia; order Chiroptera; family Phyllostomidae; genus Anoura; species Anoura caudifer. Next base: position 84,366 of record PVKU01000053.1, on the reverse strand, counting down.
AAGACATCCCACCATTTTGTACACATCCCATCTGTGTCTACCTTTAAAACGTTTCTGTTCAAACTTTAAAATAAGTTCAAATATGACCACTTTCTACCACCTCCATCATGTTCCACCACATTCCATTAGCTTAGCCAAATCACCATTCTAGCTCTCTTAGGGCTAGCAGTGGAGTTTACAGACCTTTAATATTCTCTCCAAGATCTGTTGTAATGTTTATATTGTGCCCAGCCACTGTTCTGAAATGATTAACTCTAAGATTTTTCTATTAATATTATTTATTTTCTGTGCATACATCATTATACATTAATTTATTCAGTGATATTTATTAAATATATTCTGTATGCCAAGCACTGTTTTACTTACTAAGGATATAGCAATAAAAAAGGCAGACAAAAAAATGTGTACCATCTTGTAAATAATAAGGTAATGCATTATTTTGTTTTATTTAGGAGAGAAATCCTAAATATATATGTATATTTCACACATATACATACATATGAAATATAAATATATAAATAGTATATTTAAAAATTGATAAGTTGTATGAGACAAAATAAAACATCATTCAATTGGGTCTCTTCCTTTCTAACAAATGTAATTTTAGTTACTCTTCATTTCATTTTTCCTTGGTGGGAAAAAAATAAATCTCAAATGCTGGCAGGCATTCTTAACCTGTTTATTACTTCAGTGATTATGCTGATTTCAGTGGGGAATATGTGTTCCTAGAGTATCAGAGGCCAATTGATGGAACTCAATTTTCAAGGTGGACAACAAAGACAAGGGCTGCTTAAAATGTTTTGCCCTAAATATCATGATGCCCTTGGGAATTAAATCATGAGCAGCCTAAAAAAAAATCTTCCTTGATTTACACAGCAGGTATAATTCCAGGACTGAAGGATAGAAATGTTAAGTCATCTTCATAAATAGAAAGTCCTGACATCTCTTCCAGTTTTCAGACTTCAGCAAGTCTAAATATCTAAATCCTCTTACCTGTAGAGAAAGTCAAAGTCTCTTGAGGAAGGGCCTTGATATGCTGCTGGAAGCCTACATTGTGTATACTATAAGCCTTACTTTAATCTTTCCCCAAAGGGACTTATACCCATAGTGTCACTATGAACTGTTAAAAAAGCCATAACTTGGGGGTTAGTGTGTTTCTTAATTGACACTAATTACTGAGAACCCAAAAAGCCACTGTAGTCTGTTAATCAAATTATAATCTAATTAAGGTAAGATGATAAGTAAATAGAGCATTGGCCAAAGTTTGAAGCCTAGTTGGCCCAGTTGGTCCATGGTTACTTGAGGGTACTTTCTCAATTCTGGAATATTTGATTGGAATGGACAAATTTGACAAGGGGAAAATCCCAGGTGACTATTATTGCAAAGAAGGTGAATTGGAAGCCCCTCCTAACCAAATCAGTGAAGCATAAGCAATCCTGAGGGCATGCCCCTCCCTAGGGAAACTGAAGGCACCACTAAAGACTTGGAAGGTTCACAAACCCATTTAAATTGCCTCTTTGCCTGTACAGAAGATGTATAGAATTTGGATTTTTGTGATCTTAATAAGTTATTGACTCCAACTGTGGTTGCTTTTCCAGATGTATGATCTTTTCTTAAATAAATACACCCAGCCTCTAGGGATCTGGCATGCAGTCATTGACCTGGAAATTGCATTATTCTTTCTACCAATTTATAAGGGCCATAAGAGGCAGATACTTTTACCTGACAAGACCAATATTAGACAAGTATAGGAGACCATTTTGTGTGGTGTGAGCCCAGCTCCCACTCAGAAGGCCAGTAGAAAGTGAGGTCCAGTGCACAGGACCCACGCCCACAGATAGGTTCTCCCGTGGGGAATCAGGCCTGCATTGTACCTAGACTGCTATAACTTGCTTTTGTTAAAACTCCCTCACCCTGAATCGAGGCAGCAAGTGCTTACTGTAAATTCCTAAAGTCTGTGTTAAACCTTCCCAGTATGAAGTGTAACCGGTTCAACCACTTTTGCCCCTGGCCTGCAACATCCTTCTCTTTGAAGTAATTAGCAACATTCTCTCCTTTTGTTTTCTGTAAAAAGGAACCAGCTGAGGCTAATGTAATGAGTCCAAAAAAGCAATAAAAGCTTGTGAAGGCAAGGGTCGGTGGGCTCTCCCCTTGAGAGAGTGGCTGTGCCATCCCTTTTCCTCCACAGGACTCAGTAGTCCGTGTGAATTTGTGTCATCTCACCCACAACACCACGGACCCCATGAGCCAGGGTCCACATCAGACAAGACCTCCACAGTCTTGCCTCAGGGCTAGGTTAGCTGTCCTGCTCCTTATTATAATATAGTCCTACTCCATAGATAGGTTGATCGTTTTGATATTAGAATGTCACATTGTTCAATATGTTTTAGACATGAGGATCTTTGGACCAGGATTAACAAGGAGCATAAAATATTTTTAATGCTTTAGTATGACATAAGCAAGTCAGAGACATATCCCAGAAAATTTTAGGTAGCATCTACCTCAGTGAAGGCTTTTGGTGGCGGGGTGGCAGGGAGCTGTTCAATGGTCTGTAGCATATCACGATACCCTCTCTTATGGAAAAGACAAATTTGTGGACCTTGCACAAATGCCACTATAAAAGAAGCACAATGCTTTTATGAACCTTTTTTTATTTTGAAAACAACATGTTCCACTTTTTGTGTGCCAGTATGATGCATGGACACAGCTTCCACATTTGAGTAGAAAACAAGGCAAGAGAAAGTTCAGCAGCGAGTTCAAACTGCAACTCAAACTGCTCTTCTACTTGAGACTTATGAGCCAGTAGATGCAATGATACATGGAATGTCTGTGACGACTACAGATGCTATATGAGGTCTTTTACAAGCCCCAGTAGCAGAATCCCAGCACAGGTGGCTAGCATTTTTGAGTAAATCCATGCCCTTTTCAGAAGATATTTATCTTTTTTCAACGACCAGCTCCCGGTCTGCTAGTGGGCCATCATAGAGAATGAATGCCTAATCAGGGAACATTAAGTGACTATGGAATTTGAGCTGCTCATTGGGAGCAGCATTATCTGACCTTGTAGGACATAAGGCTGTGCACTCAGAGTAGCAGTTTATCACTAAGTTGAAATGGTATATAAGAAATTAGGCTCTAGTAGGTCCAAGAAGCTACAAGTTTATATGAACAAATGATCGAAGTTCTTTTAAAAAATTCTTCTATATTATCTCTTCTCTCACAACTTTCACCTGTATTCCCCTGTTGGTCCCTATGACCAACTAAATGAGTGAAAACCTTGCACCAGGTTTATGGATGGCTTTGCATAATTTTCTGGCATCTACTTCTAATGGATGGCTGAAGAATTTCAGCCTCACTTGGTTTTGCCCTGAATAAGAGTGGTGATGGGAAATTCCCCAAATGGGCAGAACTTCAAGTAGTACATTTGGCTTTTATTTGGGCTCAAATGAGAGATACTTAGAAATTGCACTGATTCATGGACAGTTGCTAATAGTTTAGAACTGGATGGTCAGGGACTTCAAAAAGACAGATTGAAAAATGGTGACCAGCAAGTCTAAAGAAGACTTGTTTAGAAGGGCCTCCTGGAATGCGTTCAAAGTGTGAGGATATTTGTGCACCATGTGTATGCTCACCAGGAACACAGATTTTCAAGGAGGCTCTCAATGAGATATGCTGCGGATGTCAGTCTCTTCTTCCATTCTGCCTGGCGGGTTCATATATAAATTGACCCTGGGCACTAGGATGATGGTTAAGCATAGAAGAAACAATGGGGACTTCTCTTCACTAACACTGATGCAGCACCAGCTGTTGCTGAGTGCTTAACCTTTAGAAACAGACTGATGTTGAGACGTCGATGTGCTGTGAGCTTTATCCCAACGAACCCCTTTCCTCATAGAAGAGGCAACGATTTATTCATACAAAAATAAAAGAGATTCCAGAAGAAAAGAAAGTTAGAATGAGTTCTCTTAATTACTTCTGGCTCATTTGCTAGTCTTTGAACTGATTTAGTTTAAAGGTATTAATTCCATTTGTTTAAGGAACACTAATTGCCCCTGGCATGTATTGGTGAACAGTTACTTAAATTATTACTTGTGGACACCTAAAATCAAATCCTTACAGAAGGCAAGGCTTTGGATAACTCCGTATTTGCCATCATATAACATTTTCATGAAAATATTTGACTATTTAACATAAACTGGGAAACACATATAACAACTCATCCTAAGGGCATAGCATTAAGGTTAAAAGAATATAAAATTGGATTGAGCAAATGCATTGGTGCAGGCTAACCAAGCAGAGAATTTCAGTTCAGTGTGTTAACTGAGGAAGTGAGAGTGACTCTGACAGGTTGCTTTTCTGGTTGACTAAAACCTTTACCAAGGATAGGTTACACTAAATGAAGCTGAAACGTAGAACTTCCTTGATATACTGGGGAAGAAGCTGTCTGAAAGAATAGGAAGATTGGGATAATAGAATGGACTTACTATGTTAAGACCTACTCCCCCAGCTGCTAAAATATGCCCACTGGGAGCGCTGCAGAAGACATTGCCTCCACCAAGGCTAAGGGAAATTCAAATAGCATTTATTATGATGTAATATAATTTTACTAATGCATGTCAGTAAAATCATCACTCACCGTGGAAACCAAAACACTGACAATACTCCTAGGTTTTCCTAATGGGTATCGTATTCTTTGAAATATTTCTGTACTTATTTTTTAACTCAATATTATATTTGTAAATGATACCAATTTTTGTTGCACAAATTTATTTTGGCTGCTGTATGTACTATTCTCCTCTGTGAACAAATGGCCATTTATTCTCCACCCAATGGTATATTGTTGTGTCCAGGTTTTTGTTATTGTAAACACTGTTGATGATGAACATTGTTCCTCACACACATTTGTAAGAGTTCCTCTTTGGTGTGTACCCAGAAGAATAATTTTGATTTTGAATATCTGAAGAGTTGAGATAATCTGACTATTCCAAGGTGGCTGTGCCCCCACAAATCTGAGTAAGTATTGCTAATCCATATCTCATCTGTCACATGGAATGTAAGACTGCTTGATTTTTGCTGTTTAAATTGATGTGAAGATCACCTCTCATGAAATTCCTGATTTGCATTTTCTTAATTAATAACTAGGTTGAACTTCTCTTCGAATATGTAATGGAAAAATTGTTTCCCCTTTTGTGAAATCTCTTTTTCCATTTGTCTAGTTGTATTAGCTTATCTCTTTAATATTCACTTATAAGAGATATTTATATATTATTGATACTAGTATTTTATTGGTTATGTGTGATATTTTGTGATTGTTCTAAATTTAGCAAGTTCCATTTCTTCTTGTCACTCATGACACCAGGGATGGATTTCAGGGCATTATAAGGGAAATAAGTCTGATGGAGACAAACACTGGCTGATGTCACTTATCATGTGGAACCTGAAATGAACAAACTAAAACAACAAAGCCAAGCTCACAGAAGCAGAGAATGGATTGGTGGTTTCCAGAGGCAGGAGGTGGGGTGTGGGGTGGGGGAAATAGGGGGGGGGAAAGGGAGTTATATAACTCCCTTTTAAATAAAATAACATGGAGTTTTTTAGTACTACCTATTTTTTAGTATTTTCTGGATATTTAAATTGAAACATTTACCCATTCATTCTGCTTTAGGAGATAATATTTAAATTTTGCTTCACCTAATCCCATGGTCTGTGAGTAATATAGTAATTTAACCACTGGTATTTATTTTATACATTATACATGTAGAGAGAAAACCATTTGCATTTGTTTTTGTAAACAATATATTCATACATTGAACTTTTTATGCTTTCTTGGTTTTCTTCTCTTTTAACTCTATATGAAAATGTTGCTTAGTGACTTAGAAGACATCATCTTATTTATGAAGTCTCCTTCTAGCTATTGTTAACTTTACAACAACATAGTGAAAGTCACATTTCTCCTAAATATTAACTGAGATAACTTCACAATAAACATGGACAAATCTTAACTAAAAAGTTCAGCCCACCTTCTTCTCCCTTACAGAAACGTTGAGCATTCTGATAATAATGATCTTAACTCAGCTGAGGTAAAATTGAATTACGTTAATGCCATCTGTTCAAGGAGGTACAGATTTTCATTAGGTAGAAAAAGCTGTTAGAAAAATTGAAATAAAAACAAAATATTAGAACTTAAAAGTCACCTTTTTATGTCACCTCATTCTGGGTTAATGATGAAAAATTTAATTATGCTAATAAACTTCCCACGTTCTTATAAACTTGTAGTCACTTAGTAAAACAAACCTCTGAAGTCTTTGCAAGTTTTTCAGTAATAATACTAGTGAATACCATGGAATCATTTGTAAACTACGAATAATGTTTACTTAGTTTCGGAGTTCCGCACTTCAGCAAAGCTCTCACACATGACAGTGTGGGCTTCTAGGGGAAACATTAAGCTTGGCTGAGATACTTCATGAGCGTGAATATGTCATTTGACCTCTTGGTGACTCTGTGGCCTCGTTAATAAATTGGAGTTTATGCTGAAGCACTGCTGGGAGTCTGATGATGATGTGATTGGCTCCAGAGCTCTCCCCAGCACCTTCCAAACAGAGCATGAAAGATGCCAGGTGCCTGAAACAAAGTATCAGGAAAAAACAACACAAGGAAATCCTTCAAATCCGAAGAACTAAAAATAACTGATAGAATCTTGCAACTGCTCAGAAAGTTAACTTGAGGTACATGATCTAAAACAATGGCTAGTCTGTTTCTATATAGAATTCGTTCTTCTATGTTTTTTTTCCATGAACCTTTTCTACATCTCTTTGGATCAATATTCTCTGTCCTCAGATTTAAACATAAAAAGAAACTTTGGGCTTTTTGACAGCTAACTTGAACATTGTCATGCAAACATCAACTTCTTCTTTTGCAAATCTGTCTTAAACATTTTGCTGTAAGTTAATTGGGGAAGCAAAAGTGGATACCTACTTCAGTCAGTATTGTAGTAATTGCATTGTTCATTGTTATTTTTCCAAATATATAGACTTGTAAGAAGCAGAATGAACACACAATCCTTCAGACTGGTTTGTCGGAAGCAGTGAATTGGCCCAGAGCCTTTTAATCAAATTTCATTCAGCAGAAGCATTGACATATGCATGGAAGGAAGCGTTATCAGAGATTTTAAACACATTTTCAACTCCCTTTTGTATAAGAACTGAAAAACAGCTGGAAGACAGAGGTAGTGAGATGACTAGACTGTTCTTATCCCATCAGACAACTTTAACTTGTACCTGAATTGGTTTTCTGGTTAACCAATTCCTTAATCCATTTTGGAAGTTTCATGAGGTCTTTAAAAATTCAAGAATTAGATATACTTGGTGAGAGCAGCCTTCTGAGAGCATGAAAGCTCTGCAATTGCTTTCTCTTTAGGTCTGGAAACTAACAGACTGCTCTGGAGTCAGAGCTGACAAAGAATGGAGCCTGGCTTGGAATTTAGGGCAAAGCGTGTTTAAGAAACAAATAAAACTGGAATTTATAAGCTGCACAAAATTAGCTGGCATGACTGTTTACATTATATGTCTCCATCCTCTCGCAGGTTCAGTGACATCCTCCAGCTTCCTGCAGTTAAAATAAGACTCATGTCATTCTTGACAGGTCTTGTTACAAAACATAATTCCAATTGCTTTATAAAAGTTAGATAACAAGATTACAACACAAAACAAAAACCCTAAGATAGAAGCCTGAAAATGGTATTTTTAAAAATGTTATTCCACCCTGGCTGGTGTAGCTCAGTGGATTGAGTGCGGGCCTATGAACCAAAGAGTTGCTGGTTTGGTTCCCAGTCAGGGCACATGCCTGGGTTGCAGGCCAGGTCCCCAGTGAGGGGCACTCTAGAGGCAGCCATACATTGATGTTTCTCTCCTTCTCTTTCTCCCTCACTTCCTCCCTCTCTAAAAATAAATAAATAAAATATTTTTTTAAAAAATGTTGTTCCTTTTCCATTAAAAAAAAAATTATCAGCAATTGGTGAACTAAGAAAAACTGGGAATAAGACTAAGGGAGAAGGAAGGAGAAACAGGCAACAGAGATACTCATATTTGGTTGAAGACAGGTGCTTGGCAAATACCACCGGGTGGAGGTGATAGATATTTTCCTCTGGTTACAGTGCCTGGTACTTTGAAAACTGGGGGCCCAGAGGGTAATCCCCACTCCTAAGTATTAGCAATTCAGCCAGAGTGCCCTTTTAGACCTTTCTGTTATAGGCTTTGCATTTCTTTTAGCGCTTTGGTAGCAGAGAGAGAATGGGGAGTTCCGCTTTACAATCAGCACATTGTTCAGGTCCTAGGGTTCTCTGATCGAGCTGCCAGCCAAACATTCAGTGAGTTCCTAATTGTCTCCAAGCTCATATAACAAATAATGGGAGAAATGAAAAAAGAAAGGCTGTGGTTCTTACTCAAGAAATAGTAGTCTAACAGGGAGGAGTACACAGAAAACACTTCAAAGAAACGTGCTAAGTTAATGCATTTTTATGTGTTTCACTACTGGTGGGCATTGAATAAAAAAGCTTAGATTGATTCCATTCTCACATAGTTTAGTGTGTTAGTGTGTGTGGGAGTGGGGTTGGTTGGGAGTGGAACTGGGTGTCTGTTCCACATAGTCAGCCCCTCTCTAGGGGTCCCTTGCATATTCTCTGCTTCAGGTGAAGACCTGTGCAGGGGAAAAGGCATTTGGCATCCTAACCCATTTTAAGTGGGGTTGGGGCTGAGGCATAATTGAAGGGGCTCAGGGCAGAGTCCCATGATTTAGGCATCACTGCTATTGGTCAGCAAGAGATGCACTGACTGTTCTCAGGGGGATGTTTCCTCTGGTCCACAATGAGAAAAACAGCTATTAAAACTCTTTAGGATTGTTGATTTACTGGGCCCTGGTACATGGAGTTTGGACCTCAAGTGCTGGTCTGGCTCCCTGGTGGTATTAACAGGGATTTTTTTTTTAACTTTGTTTTTTCTTTCAATTTTATTTTATATTGGTTTTAGCTGTACTGCGTAGTGGTTAGACAATCATATACCTTACATAGTGTTACCCCCAATATTCCCAGTACCACAACAGACATCGTATGTGGTTATCACACTATAGACTATATTTCTTATGCTTTACTTACTTCCCCATGACTATTTTGTAACTACCAATCATACTTCTTAATCCCTTTAACCCTTTTAACTGTCCCCCCAAACCCCCTGCCCTCTGCCAACCACCACTGGGCTCTGACAGAACCTTTTATGAAGAGCTGGGTGATGCCTTGAGCCGGTTTTGCTCTGATCCACTTGACCATTCCGGGTAGGATCCATTAGTTCCTGGCTGTGCCCTTCCCCCATCACTATTTCTCTCCTCCAATATGTCCTGGAATCTCCCAGAATCGGACACATTTATCTAGTTTCCAAGGGAGAAGAAAAACTAAATCTTGTTGATCAGCAATTTAATTTCTTTTCATTATCATTGTTTCTTAACTGGACTACTGCTTTGAAAACAACAGCCAAGAATCTGACTCCTTTGTTTTCTGGTTCTCTTCTGAAGCAATGAAATGTCTCAGAACTTTAAAATATGTAGTTGAAATTAAGGGGAAAATGCTCTGGTTAATTAATAAATATATTATCCTTCTATAGTTATATTGACTCATTTCATGTATCTGTATGATTAAAAAATAGGACATTTTCCATACCAAAGAGACATATATAGTGAGATAAAAGTGAGAAATCAGGATGCCTTTATTCTTATTCTTGCATATTGGTCATATTATATGTCTATCAACTCTAGTATCTTATTCCTTAAAAAATGCATGTAATAATACCCATTACGCCTTTCAGTTGGGAGGCAGTACTGGAACTTAAAGCCTATCTGGTTTTGACCTTAGTCTCTACTGATTAGCTGTGAGATTTGCTAAATTATGCAATCTTCCTGAGCCCCAGTTCCCTCCACAGGGTCGTGCTTAGGACGGCATACAATTACATATATCCCTGGCACATAAGCAAATCATTCGATAATTTTTACCTGCTGTCATTACTACTGCCGCACCTCATGCCAGGAATAAATGAATTTACACCTAAAAAAGTATTATGTCAACTATAACATTCCAAACAATCATTTTTTAGACATTTTAATTGTTTCTTTTCCCCTAAGATCAATTATATATGGTTCTGTGTTTGTAAACTTAGACTACAACATTTTTCCCTTGAGTGTGACTTACTGTTACTATTATGAACATCTACTTGATATATTATGCCAACTCTCGCAGCAGCTCCAATTATTTTTGAGTTCATTCACTTTTTAAATATGCTTTCCCCTGTTTCAGCTACTGTAAATAATGCTTCAATGAACATACAGGTATAGAAATCTCTTGGAAATAGTTGTTTTATTTCCTTTGGATAGCTAACCAGAACTGGAATTACTGGGTCCTAAGATAGCTTTCTTTGTAATTTTTGAGCAGCTTTTTTTCTTTTTTTCTTTTTTTTTTTTTAATAAGAGTGGCACTCATTCGCAGCACCACCAAGAGCACACAAGGGTTCCCTTTCCTCCACGTTCTCACTGGCACTTGTCTGCTGGCTTTTTGATAAGCTTTTTTTTTCTTTTTTTTTAAATGAAGGCTTTCTTTCTTTTTTTAAGCATTTTATTTATTTATCTTTAGAGGGGAAGGGAAGGAGAGAGGGAGAGAAATATCAATGTATGGTTGCTTCTCGTGTGTCCCTTGCTGGGAACTAGAAAGGTCTAAAAGGGCACTCTGGCTGAATTGCTAATACTTAGGAGTGGGGATTACCCTCTGGGCCCCCAGTTTTCAAAGTACCAGGCACTGTAACCAGAGGAAAATATCAATCACCTCCACCTGGTGGTATTTACCAAGCACCTGTCTTCAACCAAATATGAGTATCTCTGTTGCCTGTTTCTCCTTCCTTCTCCCTTAGTCTTATTCCCAGTTTTTCTTAGTTCACCAATTGCTGATATTTTTTTTAATGGAAAAGGAACAACATTTTTTTTTTAAATATTTTATTTATTTATAGAGAGGGAGGAAGTGAGGGAGAAAGAGAAGGAGAGAAACATCAATGTGTGGTTGCCTTTCATGTGGCCCCCACTGGGTACCTGGCCTGCAGCCCAGGCATGTGCCCTGACTGGGAATTGAACCGCGATCCTTTGGTTCACAGGCCCACACTCAGTCTACTGAGCTGCACCAGCCAGGGCTTGGTAAGCTTTTTAACAGGTGTAAAGTGGTGTCTCACGATTTTGAGTTGATTTCTCTGGTGATTAGTAGTGTTGAGTCCCTTTTCATGTACCTGTGGGCCATTAACTTTATTTAATTTTTTATTGTTACTCTATCACAGTTGTCCTAATTTTCCCCTTTTGCCCTCATCCACCCAGCCCACTTCCCGCACCCACCATCAGTCCCCACATCGCTGTCCATGTCCATGGGTCATTCATATGTGTTCTTTCACTAGTCCCTTCCCATTCTTTCCACCATTGTCCCCATTTAAATAAATTCTTTGAAAAAATATCTATTCAGGACATTTACCCATTTTTTTTATTTGGATTATTTGCTTTGTTATGTTTTTCTATCAAGTTTTATGAGTTCCCTATGTATTTTGGATGTTAATTCTTGACTAGATATGTGGTTTGCAAATATTCCTCCAGTTCCAGAAGTTGCCTTTTCATTTTGTTGAGAAGCATTTTAGGTTGATGTGAGTACCACTTGTTTATTTTTTTTTCTTTTGTTGCTTGTGCTTCAGGTGTCATATTTGTAACATCATTGCCAAGATCAATGTCAAGGAGATTTTTACCTACATTTATTCTAGGAATATTATGGTTTCAGATCTTACATTTAAGTCTTTAACCCATTTTAAGTTCATTTTGTTTGTGAGTGGTCTAAGACAGGGGTCCAATTTCATCCTCTTGCATATAAATATTCAGTTTACTTAACACCATTTATTAGAGAGAGTATCCTTTTTTTATCGAATATTCATAGCTCCCTTGTCAAATATTAGTTGACCATATATATGGGTTTATTTCTGGACTCTAATTCTATTTCTTTGGTTTATATGTCTGTTTTATGCCAATACCATACCATTTTGATTGCTCTTTTGTAATATAGTTTGAAATTGGGAAGTATGATGCCTCCAGCTTTGTTTTTTCTCAGGATTGCTTTGGGAATTTGGGGTCTTTTATGATTCTAGACAAATTTTAGAATGCTTTTCTATTTTTATAAAAATATTATTAGAATCTAGATAAGGATTGCTTTGAATCTATAGATTACTTTTTATAGTATGTTCAACAAAATAATATTAAAAATAACATTATTTTAAAGATAATATTAAAAAGAATATTATTTTTAAAGATACTAAAATAATTCTTCCAATTCATGAACACGTGGTATCTTTCCATTTGTTTGTGTCTTCTTCAGCTCATTTTGTCAACGTCTTATAGTTTTTGCTTTACAAATCTTTTAGTTTCTTAAATTTATCCTACAAATTTTATTGTTCTTGATGCTATTGTAAGTGGGATTATTTTCTTTATTTTTTCAGATAATTTGTTTTTAGATAATTTTTTTTTTTTTGCTTTGCTGAGCTAGCTTAGAATTGCAATATTATGTTGACTAGGACTGGTAACAGTGGGCACCTTTGTCTTATTCCTAAACTGACAAGAGAAGCTTTTAAACTTTCATTATTAAGTATGATGCTCATTGTGGGCTTCTCATAAATGGCCTTTATTGTGTTGAAACACGTTGTTTATAAGTCCAATTTGTTGAAAATTTTTATCATGAACAGATGTTGAATTTTGTGAAATGCTTTTTATGCATTAATGAGATGATTATATGTTCATCTTTTATTCTATTAATATAATGTATAACATTCATTGATTTGCGTATGTTGAACCAAACTTGTGTCCCAGGACCGAATCCTGTTTGCCATGTTAGGTAACACACTCACAGGTTCTGGGGACTAGGACATGGATATATCAGGGGGATGTTCTGCTGTCCACCACAGCAGTAAAGGAAGAGAGCCCAAGGACTCACCACAGTATAAGAGATGAAGTATTAATTCTAAATAAGACCAGTCTACAAGAAGCATGGCACCAACTCAAAAGGGTAAAAATAAAAAACATATTCTCTGCCTTTTACTGCCCCTTACTTCTCTTTTATGACCTTAAGGACAAGAAACTTCTGTTAGTAAGCTCAGGAAGAAGGGAGCAGGACAAGATGGTAAAATAGGAAAGAAGCGAGTCATTTTTACCTGCTTTCATATTCTAAAATTCCCATGTAGAACCATGTTGTGTTGAGGGAGAGGTGAAGATTTATGTTTAATAAAGTTCAGAGTTAATCATTATTACAGAATGAACATTATAATTGGTGACCCACGGTTACCAGAGAATTATTTTCGTGTATTTGAAGTGACCAGACAAATCATGCCCAGGACTCATCTAAGGGCGGTAAAATACTGGCCCCACGAGTAGATTTGAACATGCAATGCCATTGAGGAAGGAGATGGGAGAACGAACCTGTTTCCCAGAAGCTTGAAGGTTATGCTTCTTCAACATAATGCTTATATAATATAATCCTAACTTCGTTTTGTGTACATCAAAAACTTAAAGATTCAAAGATGACAAGGTTAGCACTTGTTTGGACAGTTAAGGAGGCATCATCCTGAATACAGCTGGAAATTTTAATTCCTGCATCTCCCAAGAATAAGAAATGTTTGAAGTGCTAGGAAAAGAGAAAGAGGTGAACACAGAAACTGTAGGGAAGTAATTGCTGATAGTGTAAGCAAAAATAGAGACAACCGAAGTGGCAAGATAGAGAAATACTGGTAGCCACATACAGGGACAGTAAAATGCATAAATTGTCATTGGGAAAAGAGAAGAAAATGTGTTGATAAAAACAAATATAGTTTGCAGGCATTTAGCAAAAGGGCACACTTAACCACGCTCTTGATATTAAGGTCATATAACAAAGGCACGTCGATTAAACAGCACGTCTCCTTTGACTGTTCCATGAAGGGCCGCTTTTCCCTTCATCCCTCAGTTGTCTCTAAAATCGTCATTGTTCTACAGCACAATACTACACCGAGGTTTATTACATCTTCACCTCATAAAAAAGGAAGGGTAGTTTTTCGAAAGTATAGCATTTCCTGTGGCAGGGACATGAATAACACATTTTAGAAAAATAGCCATAAAATGTTTCAAATAAAAGAAGTTTCACTGTAGTAAGCTCTTCCAATACACCCCCCAATAATTCTCCTCTCCTGGAATTCTTGCCCTCATTCATTGAATCAAGGCTTGCTCTGAGTGACCGATAGAATAAAGTGGAAGTGGAGATGTATGATTTTGGAGGTTAAAAAGCTATACAACGTCTGCCTTGGTCTCTTGGATCACTTGCTGTGGGGGTAGACAGCCACTGTGCCATGAGAAGGCTCAAGCAGTCCTGTGGGGCAGCCCGTGTGCAAAGGAACTGTGTTCTCCAGCCAGGAGCCAGCATTACTTTGCCGTGCTCTTGAAAAAGCCCCACTGGTAATGGACCGTACAGCCCTGGCCAAGTCCTCTGTAACTAGCACTACTCGACATCTAACTGCAGTCTGACACTAACCCTCGAGACAGAAACACCAACTGAGCCACCACTGAATTTCTAATCCAAAGAACTGTGACAGATTATAAATGGCTGTTTCTGTTATAAACCACTATTGTGACACAGTAATAAATATTGAATATATTCATATTCAAAAGGTAAAACATCAATAAGCTATGCAATTAAGAGGTACTGTACAATTTATTCTTCAAGTATTACAAGTGACTGAGCTGGTAATGTAATTATGTTTTATTTATCTCAATATTGGTTTTTTTGCATGACTCAATCTATTCTACTAAAAGATCGAATGGTAGCTGTTGGAAGAAAAATATCTGCAAGGCCTGAGACTGTTACCAATGGTCATGAAGGTGTTTGACTTGCCATTGAGTATTCTAATTTATTTAAATAAGAGCTTTATTTCAGCAGAAAAATTTTTAAATGTCTAGAAAAGAAAGGATAGATTTCTTCAAAATTTATTTCAATTCCTGAAAAATAGATAATGGAGGTACACACACGTATTATATATATTATATATACACATTATAACATATCAATAGATATACAGGGTAGGGCCAAGTGTACATTTACAGTTGTGAGTATGTGAAATGCAGTTTACTATTATATTATTATTTATTAATTTTTGTATTATTTTCTATACAAGCAACTGTAAATGTACTTTTCCCCACCTTGTACACCCTAGTTTAAGTCTGTTAGCCTGTCCTCACAATCACTGGCCTACATGTAATACATTAAGAGAAGAAAAGCAGGTAGTTCAGCTAAGCACAAGGCAAAGCAGGTAATTCATCATTACAGAGCAATTACCCTTTAATTTTTTCACCCCCTAAGGGAGAACAGAAATCAGTTCATTTGACCGTGGAACGACCTGATTTTTTCCACTCTCTCTCTCTCTTTAAATAAACACAGTCTCCTTCAACTCCCCTTCCCATTTATAAAACATCTTCTATATTTTCCTTCTATGGTTTATCTCTATGAAATTTGACTGTAGACCAGGAGATCCATATCATGGATGATCCCAAGTGATTGTATCTATTTTCCAAAACTTAGGGATAATTTTGATAGTATGTCACAAATATTTTCCCGTCTCAATAAATATGTAGACTGTTCACTTATCATCAATGTACCACTTCCCATAGTCCTAAACAAGTACTTGAGACTCAGCAACTACTTATTTAAATAAAAATAGAAACTTTAATCAATTACATTATTGAATTTTTATGATATACAAGCACATATCTAGTTAATTTGAAGAGTACAACACTTTTAATATGCAGTTCTTGCCTTGTGGAGGCTTACCTTCTAATACTTGATACTAGATACAGATGCAAGACAATTCTATTTCTGCTTGTGGCACCAAGCCAGAAGATATTAAAGGTCATACATAGCTATTTTAAAAAGGAAAAATAGAATTTAAAATTAAGAAGGGCAGTTTAATCTTGAAATTAATTTTTGTTTAGTTTTTCATGTGATTCTTTTTTTAATTCATTTTTTTAAAAATTAGGCAAGTACAAAATCGTACCAATAAAAATACCTAATGTCTTGTTCCAAGTTGTTGAAACTGTTTGGATTTTACTATATTCAACTCACACTTTTTAAAAGAAAATGCTTTCTTTGTGATTGTAGCAAGTGATGCCTGAGTTGGATGTTAGTATCATTTAATACATCAGTGAAACAGTCATCAATAGTCTTGTTCACTTTGGGTTCAGAGAAATGACCCAGAGGCCACGATGGGACTATGGCAAGAGGAGTCAGAGCAGCTGGAGAGAGCCCAGGCAGCTGAGTAGCTTTGGAATTACTTGGCTGTAGACAGAGTCATGCTCTCTGGGTTGAAACTTACTGTTAACTACTAGATATAAACTTGTGTTCTTATTCTGACACTAACTGGCTGCTTGGTTTAGAGCACATTTCTTAACTATTTTGAGCCTTTTGCTTTTCACTTGTAAAATGGGTTAATAGTATCAACCTAACAGTGTTTGCAGAGGATCAACCATGAAACGTATTTAAAACTTTTGACATGACACAAAGAAGGTCTATAGAAAATGTTTCTTTTTAAAGAATTTTGTTCCTTCTATAGCTTTTAAATGGACAGAACCTCAGTTTTAAAGTGTGTGCATTGAATAAAATAATTTACATTTGATTTCTTAAAATTCCAAGGAGAATGTGAATAGCCAGTGACATTATGTTTCTAAATATAGCTAAACAAATTCTTTTTGGTCATGTCTTCACAGAGCTCTTGAGTGCCAAATTCTGTTTATTAATAATTCTTATTTGAAGTGCTGTGTGGAAAAAAGATTCAGAGAAATAGTTCATATTAAGTTTAAGAATCACGCAAAGTTTGAGAGAAAATTCTATCAATGTAGCTAAAATTTTTGGAGAATGTTACAAAATGGTACAAAACAGTCACTAATAAAATGATAACATGTCCTATTTTGAAACACAATGGTTTGATTAAAGGAAAGGAAAAGTGAGGGGAGGACAGTTGGGCTGAAACCTACCGAAATCCATGACAGATGTAGTCTAATCTAAGGATTCAGGGAGTTTGTAATTGCTGTTTTAGCTTACTGTGGAGTCTAGATATTCACCTGCTGGTTTTTTATCTTTCCTAGAGAATCTCTCTGAATTTCTTTTTACCTTTGTTTTACAGCATACCTTTCAAAAAAAAATCTACACTTCCAAATAGCTAGAAGATGGTAGGATCTCTGTTCATTAAACCTATACTTTCTCAATATTTGTACTTGCAAAATTACTCTAAGCATTTTAGTTCAAAGGTAGGTTCCAAAGAATGTAGGTTTGGCAGACAGGTGAGCAAACCTGCCCCATTCCTGGGCTGGCCCTGGTTGGTCTTTCTGAAGTTGGGATTAGTTCTACATGGAATAGGCCATGTTTAATGGTATTATTCAGACTTCCCTGAGATTATCCCCACAACTTTGTTCAGCTTTCAGCTTCAACAAATCAAGAATATAAAGACATCTTGCACCATGTAAAAGAAAATTCCACAGTGTCACTGTCCAATAGGGTAGCCATTATCCAAATGTAAATATTTATAATAAATTAACAATTCAAGCCCTGAATTGTGCCGGTCTCACTTCAGATACTCACTAGTGGCAACTCATGGGCGGTGTCTATTTAGAACACTTCTGTCATTACAGAGAGCTCAAGTAGATAGCCCTTGAAATTACACTGTCAAGAATTACTAAATTTTTATATAATGGTAGATGATGCCTACTTTAGAAGACAGTAAGATAACGGTGGTGACACTTCCAACAAAGTATTCTAAATAGTAATATGAAAAGGGTAGCTTAGAGAGTAACTGGACAGAAAAAGACAAAGGTAAGGAGGGAAGGAGAAAGGAAAGAAGGGAGAAAATGAGGAAGGGAGTGGGGAAGAAGGAAACTTTCTGTGCCTCAGGCCTTTCTCACTTATAGTAACATTAAATTTTAATGACAAACATTGGGACTAAGCTGTTTGAATGCAAGTAAGATAGTTCCCACTCTAGTATTCGCCAGCTTCCTCTGGGAGAGCTTTAATTGTTCCACTGAATGGGTCTGTCATGCTGTAACTATGTAAATGTAACATGATCATAACACAATAGTATTGGGAACAAAAGAAAAGAATGGTTAGTTCTCCTTGCTGGGTTACACCTTTAGGACTGTGCTAAGGGCAGTGACCGAGTATCACCACTTGCAGAATGTTAATTAAGATAGCCCATGGATACTGTAAAAATTTTCACATGCCTTATGGTCGTATAGATATGCATGAAAGTTCATTTCTCTAAGTGAACATTTCTCTGTAAGAGTGGAAGTCTAAAATAACTTTACTACTTCATATTAGACTCAAGAATATGATATGATTTTGTGTAATTCATGATGAATTAACAGCCCAGGGAAATTTACACTTTCTGCCTTCTCTGATAAGCATAGTCTGAGCCTCATAGCTAAAGAACAAATAATTTTTCATGAAGAGACATTATGAAGAATTTCCTTTACCTTAGCTTTTTTATACATGTGCAATTATTCCACAGTTTTAATACACCTGAGGTTAAGGACCTGTTCACAGAACTTGAGACAGGGTTAGGGGACACAAACTTACAAAGAGTGCAATTAAATGTGCTGTGTAATGTTTGTAACATGCAAAGGTTAATATAACAAAAAATATCTCAAAAATCATTGCTTCTTAAAATGTATAGGAAGTGACTTTGTGAGGGTTATATTTCTGAACAGTAATAGGTCTGGAAAAAATTTGATGAAGGTAAGTTTTATTTTCTAATCTATTCTATCTCATCTTTCTTTTTATTATTTTTATCAACCCTCCTATTTTCTTTAATTTCTCTATCTTTGCCAAAAGATGGCAAGTTTTATAGGCTGCCTATAGGTGACCCAGAGCTTTTCATTCCTGTCCTCACCTGAGTGGACATTACCTCTGGGACTTTAATCTTCCTCATTCCCACAAATGTTTATCTGTCTCAGGAAACTGATCATTTAATTTAAAGGAAGAGTTATGACCCAGATAGTTAAAAGTTAACATTTGTCTTTAACTCCAACTAATAGTGAGAATCACAGGAGTTGAAGCAAACTGTTGCGGTCTTTCTTGCTTTCCATGCATTACTTGGGTACCTATTTATTATTGTTGGTTGTTGATATATTATTCACATTTCACAAATACCTATTTTTAAAGGGTAAAATTCAATGGTTTTTAGTTTATTTACAGATTTAAAAGCATCACCATTATCTAATTTTGAAACAATTTTATCACCCTAAAAAGAAACTCTATACCCACTAACATTCTCTCGCTATCCCCTGCCGACCTGCTGTCCCCTTATTCCTTGACACCCACCGGTCTTCTTTCTGTCGCACTGAATACCATTTCTGGACATTCCACATAAATAGAATCATGTGCTATGTGACCTTTTGTTTCTAGCCCCTTTCCCTTAGCAAGCATGATGATTCCAAGATTTACCCATGCTTAGTTGTAATGGATCATGCTGCAATGGACATTTATGTACAGTTCTTTAATGAGCATAGTTTTTTGTTTGTTTTTTTTTCTTTTGTCCTCACCGAGGACATTGTTTTCACTGCTTTAGAGATAGAGGAACGGAGAGAGAGAAAGATCAATGAGAGTGGGAAGCATCAACTGGTTGCCTCCCACACACAGTGGAATTGGGGAATCATATGTGTCCCTACTGGGGATCAAACCTGCAACCTAGGTATGTGTGCTGACTGGGAATTGAACCTGCAGCCTTTCAATTATAGGACAACACTCCAACCAACTGAGCCACGTTGGCCAGGGCTGTGAACAATTTGGGGAGATATACATAATTGAGAGTGAAATTGCTGGATAATATAGTGACTCTTTGTTTAACTTTTAGAAACTGCCCAACTGTTTTAGCAAAGATTACAATGGTTCCAATTTATTCCTGTCTTCATCAACACCTCTTATTGTCCTTTTTATTTTTTAATTTTAGCTGCAACAGTGCGTGCAAAGTGGTATCTCATGGTTTTGATTTGCATTAACTGAATGATACTGAGCATCTTTTCATGTGTTTATTGACCATTTGTATATCTTCTGTGTAGACTATATATACACACACATATATGTACATATATACACATATAGAACACCTATGACCATTTTTTAATTGGGTTGTATTTTTATGTTTAAGTTATAGTAGTTCTTTATGTATACTGGTCACTAGATTCTATTAAATATACTTGTATGTTTTTCATATATGTTCCCCCATTAGTGGGTTGTTTTTTTCACTTTGTCGATGGTAACCTTTGGAGCACAAAGTTTTTAATTTTGATGATATTCAATTCATTTTTTTTGTTTTGACTTTGTGCTTGTGCTTTTGGTATCTAAGCAACTATTACCTAATTAAAATTAGTGAAGATTTATACGTGTTTTCTATTAAGATTTTGATAAATTTGACTCTTACATTTATGTCTTTTATTCATTTTGACTTCATTTTTGTATGTAAATTGATGTAGAAGTTCAACTTTAGTTTTTTATATATAGATATCAAATTGTCCTGGCACCAATTGTAGAAAAAGACTTTTCTTTCTCCATTGAATAGCCTTGGCACTCTTGCTAAAACTAAACTAACCATAACTTTAAGTGTTTATTTCTGAACTTTCAATCCTGTTTGATTAATCTATGTAACTATCCTCATGCCAGTGCAACATTTTCTTGATTACTGTAGGTTTGTAGTAAGTGTTTGCAACTGGGGAGTGTGGGTTGTGCAAATTTATTTTTCTTTTTGAAAGACTGTCTGGTTATTTTTAATCCCTTGAATTTTTTGTGAATTTTAGAATCAGTTTGTCAATTTCAAAACAAAACCCAGCTTGGATTTTGATATAGATTATGTTGCATTTGTAGATCAACTGGGGAAAATATTGCCCTTCACAGTATTAAGCCTTCTAATCCACAAGCATAGATATTTTTTTATTTATTTATGTCCTCTTTAACATATCTTAATAATGTTTTATAGTTTGCAGTGTACAAACCTTGCACATTTTTGTTAAATTTATTCTTAAATATTTTACTCTTTTTGATGCCATTTTAAATGGACTTGTTTTTTTTTTTTAATTTCACTTTTGCATTGTTCATTGCAAGTGCATAACAATACAATTGACTTTGAATGTGATCTTGTATCCTGCCACATTGCTAAAATCGTGTATCAGTCCTAGATCTACTAGCATGTGTTCAGGATTAATGTTATTTTAATACTTTATTGTGGTACAGAGTATTACTGAACTGTTTTAACAGTCACCACCCAACAACATACTCAAAATAATCTCATGTCATGGTTAGGTCTGTATGATCTCTGCAGTTGTAATAACAAAATTCTGGGAGGTTAAATTACTCACCTAAATTCTTACGTATGCTAAGTGGTCAAGGCAAGATGGCAATGCAGATGGGGCCCTCTCTCAGCGGGCTACACATCCCGTCAGTTGTCTCTTCTCATGTGTCAGGCCCCAACAATAAAGTTGAGAGAGCACGTAAGACTGGGATGTGTTGCAGTGAGTCAATTTTGCTGCTGTTTCTACATTTCTCTGCTAATCCCGAAGTGGCATGACAGTGTCACTACTAGCATGGCAATGACGGAGCGATGATGAAAGGGCACAGAAATTAAACTTCCAAATTACCAATTCGCCCGATACGATCAAAACTTGAATCAGCTCAGCTTTCTTCTGATTACGGTACTGCCTGTTTTATTTAGAGCTAGAAACAAGATGATAAAATGCTTGGGAAGAAAGAGATACAGCTTACAAACATAGGCATCTACTGTATCAAGATCCATTTTCAACTCTTCTGTAAAACATCATTCCTTGATTGAATATATGCACCAAAAATTATTAACATTTATCAGAAAAGATAAGCTTGACTCTATGCCTATGGATTGTTAGACACTAGCTTTCTGAGCAAATTTTTATCCAGTCAGTATTTTCATATCACTATCTTTAACAAACCCACGGTCTCACTGAAGCTGGGCAATTCTTACCACTGCTGCAGAACTACAAATACGATTCTGACTTCAACATTTGCTAGTAACTATTCCCTATTTATGGATATTAGATTCATGCTTAATGCTAAAATTAGTTCAGCCTGAGGCATGAATGGACTACATTTACTTCTTTTGTCTGTCATGCTAATTACTACCAATCTCTGCAGACTAGTCAAGCATTCAAACTGCCATTATAATCAGACTAAACATCACACACACACACATAGAAATACACACAATTAACTCACAGGCTTAACCTAAGAATTGCATTTTTGTTTTTATAATATTACAACTTTGCTGAATGATTATGGATGTATTTAATAAAAGACAAATACATAAAATTTTATAGATTCTGATTTTTACAAATCTGTATGAAAATTTTGCTAAATTTTAAATTTGTACTTCATTATTCCAAAATAAGTATATAGTTATGATATTTCTAGATGAAATCTGACATTTTCTATTCCAATAATAAGCCCATTAATGAAGCCCAAAGTGATTGTGTATGCATCCAATTCTGGGGTTTCATTCATTCCCATCTTGGCTGCTCCATTTCCTATGTAACCCTGGGAAAACCTTTCTCATTCTTTGTGGTTCAAACTTTGGATATGTGAAATTGAAGTCATAATTGCCATTTATATATTATTTTTTCTGAAAAGATATCATGAGAATTAATGAGATTATTAGGCAGTAGACCTCCAGGCCATTGCCACTGAAAGGATAAGATTATCGGCCTCTGGAGGAAAAGGGATGGAAGGGTGTAGGGATGAGAGAAGGAAACCTTGATAAAATGGGAGACAGCCGGGAAACGGAGCCAGGTAGTGACCTCAGCCTTTACAAAACTGGATAAAGGGAGGACGTGAGAAAGGCAGAGGCAAGTTCTTCTATCTCCCTGTGTTCTAGCACAGGCTTGCCCTCACTAATTCTGCACCACCCACTCCACACTAGGTCATACGTGTTTCTGCTGTTCTCCCATGGTAATCACCAACACCCACTTTCACCTTCCATTATTGATCACAAGAGATTGTTAATGTGATGTTCTTGCCCATTTCACTGGGATACTGAAAGACCTGCTGTATTGTACTTGTGCTTAGATCCACAGAATACGGCCTAAGGTCAGGCACATACTAGGGCTCAAAAACCAACCAACCAAACAAACAAAAGCCAGTATGGATTTGAATGGCAGGAGAGTCCAATGTGGTTGAAAAATGGTGCTTTGCTTGGAAAGAAGAAGTGGCCTTGTATTTTGTAACAAATATGCTGTGAGCAACATTTTTGGCACTTATAAATGGATTAACGGAAAAGGCCTTAATCTTATATTCATTCATTCATTTCTTTAATTGCCTAATTGCTGAGCCGTGTTTTCTATGTTGACAGAGAAGCAGTAAAAACTTTTTATTATGCTGAAATTGATGTTCAAATAAAGGTAGTCAGTACTAAATCTGAATTAGTAATCAAGTAATTAGATCAGTCCATATGCTTGATTGTCTTTAATCAGCTAATGAGGCAATCCACTAAGCTTCCCTTTTTCACTTTAAACATCTTAAATGTGAAGTCATCTAATTATCTTTTAGCAAAATATATACCTAAAGATGGAGAGAGTTTTTTTATTTTTAGATATAAGCCTAATTTCTATTTTAGTAGAGAATCAACCAAACACTTTTCTTTCTTAATTTCTATACCTAGCGCACAACCAGTTTAAACCACTCTGTTTCCCAAACACCCAAGTTAAAAAGCAAATACCATGTCTTAATAATCAAAAATGTACCATATGCTCAATAGTTCATCGTAGCATTCCTTTCTATTATCACTTGGCGCAGGCAACTCATTCCAAAATGCCTGAAGAGACACTAGTGACCTCAGTTGTATGTAGTTTTACATGGTTTGTCTGCTCATATAGTTTATAAAGGCCGAAGACTCGGGGTTGCCTAATTCATATCTCCACACATGGGTGGAGATGCTGAGACCTGCTGCTCAGAGAGCAGCTATGCACAGGCTGCTAGCTGAGCCAGCATGGCCAGTGCCCTGCCCCCCCCATCCAGGTGGCTTCCCACCATATCATGCTTCTTGCCTGATTTTGGCATTATTTTTTTCAAGTATAACTCTGTGAAATAATGTGATTTCTCCATTCTCCCCCTTTGCCACTCGTGCTCATTATTGTATTTAATTAGCCAGCAGTAAAGAGGCTTTCGGGCAGTACTTCAACTTTTATAGAGACTTTGAGTTAACTCAGTCAAGTGTTAGAGATTAAATACATTGGAGAAACAAAGAAGAAATAAAAAAGTGACTTAAAAAACATCTGTCTTTGTAAACATAATACCATAAAGAAATTCTATAATGTTAAGAGCAAGGGCCCATGTTTCATTTCAGTGACAAAAGACTTCTAATATATAGCAACATTTAGCTATGAAATATGGCATGTAGTTAAGAAAAAAAGAAAGTATAACATTTTTAATAAAAAGAGAACTTAACTTTTTTTGAGGAAAAAATGTTGTATCTTGTTAAGTATATAGCTTTATTTTCTCCTTCATAATCCCTGGGCTTTTCTTACAAGTTTTTAAAAATAGTTTATTTTTATTGTATTTTTCCACTACCATTTATCCCCCTTACACCCTCCTCTACCTCCCTCCCGACTCCCCCCTCCCCCATCCCCACAATCACCACACTGTTGTCCATGTCCATGAGTCCTTTTTTTTCCGCTCCATCCCTCCATCCCCTAATCCCCACCCCTAGAGCTGTCAGCCTGATCTCCATCTACCAGTCTGTCTCTATTTTGATTGTTAGTTTAGTTTGTTCATTAAATTCCACATATGAGCAAAATTATATGTCATTTGTCTTTCTCTGACTGGCTTATTTCACCTAGCATAATGTTCTCCTGGATATATTTCAAGTTTGCAAAAGTATATGTATTCTTTACGAAAATTAAGGGCTTTAAGTATCATGGTTTTGTACCAAAATTTGTCCTATGCTAGTTAATGACGACTTAGAACACAGTTTTTTGTGAAAATAATATTATAAGTGGCACTTAATTTTGAAGGCCAGTTCATGAGAGGCTGGCTTTTGAATATTCCAGTACAGAACTCACGAAAGCAGAATGCATCTCCTGCAATGAGAGCAGTGAGGGAGAGGACCTCCCTCTCTCCTAGCAGTTGCAAAATAGCTATATCACAGCTCCCAGACAGGTTCAGATGTAAAGAATATCCATAAAACAGCTCATTGCTTATGATCTCTTTGGGCAAGCAATAAATGATGTGCTAATCTTCCTTAAAGTGTTGAACAATAATAATGAGGTGGGCATACAAATACACATTCACAGACATATAATAGAAAATAAAATGCAAAATAATGCCTTGTGTTACTCCCCCTTTCTCCAATATATTAAAGAAAAAGAAAGAAAAGTAAAGTAAATCCATGAGCTATTTTCTAGAGGAATGGTCACAAACAAATCATTTAAACTTTATCTCAGCCCTGTCAGGAAGGTATTGTTATGTCCAATTAATGAAAAAAGGAACTGGGCACGATTGGCCCAGTTATCTGTTCCCAGCCTCTTAGCCCATAGGTGGAAGACCTCTAGTTCAAACTCTGCCTGACTCCCATACTCAAGATCGGCTTCTTCTGTCAAATCCAACTTCTGCTATCAGACTGCCTCTGGCAACTAAAAGGTCTAAGGACATATTTAAACAAAAGCTAAAAAAACACTAGGAAACTTCTTTCTATATAGATCAGGGGTGTCAAACTCATTTTCACTGGAGGCCACATCAGCCTCCCAGTTGCCTTCAAAGGGCTGAATGTAATTTTAGGACTGTATAAATGTAACTACTCCTTCACAGTTAAGGGAGAGCTCAGCACTGCTGCCAGGTAGAAACAAGGTGTCAGGCTGGATAAAACCAGGTGGAGGGCTGGATTTGGCCTGTGGGCCTTGTGTTTGCCACCTGTGATATAGATGTATGTGACCTTACCAACAACACACACACACACACACAAACACACACACACACAAAAGATAAGAAACCAACTCTAAATGATAATTATATTAATTCCTCTGAGGGCATAAACAGAATTTTTAAAACTGGGAAATTAAAGACATCAGTATAACTATCTGGCCTAGGGTTTGTATCTAACCACCAGAGTGGAGCTAAAACCAATGTATCCATTCTCCACAGCGGAGGCTACCAGCCAACAATGTCTCAAAGGAATAGAAATTATATGCAATTTAAACATAAACACCATAGTTTCTAGATAGTAGTGCTGATGTAGATCCTTCAAAATAAAAGCACCCAGAATAATTTGCATTTCTTTTTTTGATAAATGACAGTTATTTTTTAACTTTAATGTTTATTGGACTTACACTGAAAGAAATTTCAAGGCTCTGAAAATGAATTTAACACTTGATATTATGCTACATTGCAACTGCATTTTTGTTCCTGCACACCTGTTTTCTCTCTTGTGATGAAGATAGTATTCAAATGTTTATGAGTTCAGAGGATAAATGTCCATCTGTAAAATTATTGTTTCCACTAAACTTTAAATTAGAGTGCACATCAAATTATCATTGCAATATATAAATTTAATGGCCAGAGAAACAGACTTTTATTTGAGTCATTATTTCTTACCTTTTATCAGTAATTTTTCTCTGGGCCCTGTTTCTCAACTTTATAGTATACAAAGAAAAAAAACAGAGGAGCTTATTTATAAATTCCCAATATCTTATTAACTCCATGAAAAAAAGAGGAAATGTTTACTTTTTTCTAAAAAGATGGTATTTCAAACAGAATCTTTTGGAAGACATTAATAATAATGAAAACTTTTTGAATGTATTCAGAGGTTTTACTAGTCAACATCCCACAGCCGTCAGGGTGTTAATGAGCGCCCTCTGCAGTCAGGACCCACGCAGGAGCGGCAGCAGGCTGCCTTGCGGTGGAAATACGTTATCGGGACTACAGTTGAGGGTGGTCAGGATAGGCCACACCTGCGAAAGGATAGGGAACTGAGAGCTTCATTTGGGAATCACTGATTTAGAGTCGTTTAATTCCCTGCGACTGGAAAATTCTTGTTCCTTTATTTCCTTTTGGAAGCCAAGGAAGCCGGAGATCTCTCTCCATCACAATTCTTTTGGGGAATAATTACATAAGTGAAAGAATAGCAGTTGTTTGAAAGATTGATGTTTAGAAGTGATTTGCAGGTATTGACTCCTTGGAACCAGAGGAGAAAATGTGACTGGAAATCATAAGGCTTTCTCAGATCAAGAGCCTTGCGGGTGGGCTCTCCGAGCGCGTGCAGTCATCCTCGATAGGGGCTTCCATGCCTGTGTGATAGGAAGCAGAAGACAATCCGAGGGAGATGTGAACACCCTGTAAAGATGGCAAAATAAGCTTAGACCTGCAGCCATGTGGGCGTGATTAGACCGTTCGTTCTCAGGGAAGTTTGGGGAAGGCTCTCCCTACACTGTTCTGTCATGTTCAAGCAACGTGAAACTTGAAGGGAGTGGGAAACTGAATGGAATCAGGAGAAAGGAAGGAGAAATACATGTGAGACAGAACAGGAGATGCAAGGATTGAACATTGTTTGTAGAGAGCGCTATTCCTGGGTTAGTGGGAAAATAGACAACTGTTTGGTGAGGTTTCCTCAACGTGGAACAGGAGAGAGTAAAGGAACACAGAGAGGCAGCTAATCTAGTAAAAAATCATCACCTCCTGGAACTTTGTAATTCATATTCTAATTTATGGGCAGTTATTTAAAATTGTTTGGCTACATAGCTCTCTGTTAAGATACTTTTTATTAGATTTTCAAAGGTTGTGTAGTAACCCTATTCTGCTATTTGTCACCAGTTAGGATACATGACTGCCTTGGAATAAATAAAAAAAACTATGTTCTCTCATCCTTTCTGAGAATGAACATGAACATTAAGGCATTTTAGATAGAAATTATATTTTCATGTTAATGTCATGGATATAAAAACTTAAAAAAATAAATCTGTTCCAAAGAATCCCACTTACCTTCTATTTGCCTACAAGAAGGTCTCTGTATCAGGATAGAGCTGCACCTAAAATAGATATGGCCATTTTAAGGAGGATATGAAATACCTTTATGTTCCGAGAATGGCAGAGGCTTAAAAGGATCTTCGTGGTCTCAGCTCAGAGAGTGAGCTGGCCAAATTGAGTTACAGAAAGATAGGGGATACACTTGGGAGCTTTAGATGGATTAAATTCATAACACCCAATAAATTACATCTTCAGGAGAAGAGCGAGGGTCAATGAGCTCTCTAAGAATATTCCAAGCACAGATTTTCATACTGATTCTCACCGTAGATACATCTAAAGTTGCAACTTATGTTTTGATAATTCACACCTGTGAAATGTAGAAACCCGTCAGCCTCCAGGGTCACCTTTATACCTCGAAATGTCTATGGATCACCTTTCTCCTCTGACTTACTTTAGCACATTGAATCTATACTGTTAATTTTCACTTACTGACTGGTTACTATACATTAGAGGGGACCAGCTTACATTGTCCAATCCTTGATTCTAATATTCTTAAATTTAAGAATTTGGTAATATAAGAGTACTCAGGCTGCTATATGAATGGATATAAAACCAAAATAGAGTGAACAGACTAAGTAGCAGTTGGAGAGCTGTCCAACAGGTAAATAGGAATGTCCAGTCTTTTCTCTTAAAATGTAGAACCCTATCTACTCACTTGGAAGAGGTTACCTAGATTTCTCTGTACAGCCATGTTTTTTGACTTCTTGGACCAAGATTTCAAACCAAAGTAAAGCAGAAAACATAACTGATAACAGAAAATATAACTAATCTAGTCATATTTCCAGGTACATAAAATTAAATTTAAAAAATCTGATTATTTTATGGATTAAAAGATGTGCATTATAATTCAAAAAGAAGACTATCTGAATGTAAGAAGATTCTTTTTCTAATATAAAAAAACTGGTTTTTCACTTCCTACTTAGTGATATCATTTATCTGAACAATTTTCTATATCATAATATATAGGTATATATTATAATCAGTTCCCAAATATACTTGATTATAGTTAACTGACTGTTCAATTAAAACTTACAATGCTACTTGCTCACAAAGAACTCAAAACCAGCAAAGTTCACGTTAGAAACCCGTGTCTCTTTCAGTGTTGACAATAATATTAGTGTGAAACATCTTTCAGATACTTTCATTTCTTTCCTGAATGTAATATAAAGCCTATCATCAACTCAAATTCTAAGTAAACACAGCAATATGTGGTCTCAACATGGGAGCCATTCACTGCTTTGAAGACAGTGTTCAATTATTGCTTAAATATTCAAAATTGGCTCCGCATCCCAATAGTTGGCAGCAGCACATTTACTTAGAAATGACTTTTATGTAATATGAAGGTTTAAGAAAACCTGCTGTTCTCATCTATTCATCTGTATTATGTCTCTTTTAAAACTCCTATTCATGCTCACAAAAGCTCACCCCACTAAGTTTGAATTATATTGTTACTTTATAACGGTTTCAGATGTAGCAGGGCAATATTATCTTTGAATAGATAATGAGTATTATGTACAGAAGAGGCAGTGCTACAATCTGCATCTTATTTTTAAGGCACCCTCACCTTAAAAATACTGCCACTCCAAGCCTGGCTGGAACATAATAAGCTACCTCTAAGAGAAAAACTCCCTCTGCATTATTGTTGCTATTTACGATTTCCCCTTTGCATGTGCTCACCCAAATTACCTCACTTTCTCCTTGGTATCTAGTGATGCTTTGCCCTGAACTGTATGTTTCCCCAGGACAGTGTTTATTGTTTACCACCACACCAGCTACCTATCTCTCAGATACACGTGCCAAAATTTTCACCTTTTATAGATCCTGCTATTTGACTTAATTCTCAAGATAATGGAGTAAAGATGAGATTGTGTGTCAGTTTATTGGACTGACTCAGAATACCCAAAAAGTATTCCATAGCTGGAATATAGTAGCCCAGTCATAAATGGTGGTGTTCAGTCTGGAGCCCAAGAGCTCTTTTCCACCAGCCGTCTTGAGTCTTAACATTGGATGCACCACAGTGGGTGCCGGCCACAAGTTACAATACCTCTGCATCTCCACTCAACCCTCATTTGCTGCTCATTGCACACTCCTCTCCTGACTGGATAGTGCAAGGCCCATATTTTAGAAGTAAGATGTAATCCATTAGTCCTGGCTGGGTGGCTCAGTGGATTGAGTGCTGACCTGTAAACCAAAGGGTCACTGGTTCGATTCCCAGTCAGGGCACATGCCTTGGTTGCAGGCTAGGTCCCCAGCAGGGGATGCACAAGAGGCAACCAAATTTTGATATTTCTCTCCCTTTCTCCCTGCCTTCTCCTCTCCCTAAAAATAAATAAATAAAAATTTGTATTTTTTTAAAAAGATGTAATCCATGAGCCAACTACCATGGAGAATGTATCTAGTTTTCCATTGTGCCTTCTTTCATCAGGCTCTAAAGCCATGGGAATGTTCCTAAGCTCTGCCTGTGCCCTCTGCTCCTGTATAACCTTACTGGGTTCACCAGCCATCCTCCTACTGTCCCTCTCTTGTGAGGGACCTGCATGCCTCAGGCTCAAACCACATTTCCAGGTTGTTCCATTATCTTTTGAATTATCTTATTTTATTTTTTCCTTATGTAGTAACCCTTTATCACCTCATGCCTGTAACTCTACTATGGAGATATATATATATACACACACACACACATACATACATGCACATATATAATATTTATTACAAACACACAAAAATGAGGTCTGTCCAGAAATTATTCAGAAAAATATATATTTATATTATATAAAATACATATTTTATATGGATATGTCTGTACACATATGTATCTACTAAGGAGATACACACACACATACATGAGGTCTGTCTGGAAAAAGTACAGCCACTGTTACTATAAGGAGAATTGTTTGTGTGACATCGATGTAACCTGGCAGCTAAGGAGAGTGGACTGGAATGCACATGTGTGAAACATGATGACTTCACTGTGCTAGTCAATGGGGGCACTAACGCCATTGAGTGAGCATGTGTACTGTGTGGCCAGCGTATTCAAAATGACTGAGCAAGTAGAGCAACAAATATGGATCGAATTTTGCTTTAAGCTTGAACATTCCTCTGTGGAAACTATTCAGATATGCCAGAAGGCTTTTGGGGATGATGCAATGAGTGCAGCACAAACAAAAGTGTGGCACAAATGCTTCAAAGATGGTGAAGAATCTGTTGAAAGTGATCCATGTTCTGGAAGGCCTGCAGGAAGCAGAACACCTGAGAATGTTGAAGGTGTGCAGGCTGCAATCAACAATGATCAGTGACTGGTAGTGAAAGAACTAGAAGCTGATCTGGGGGTCCCAAAAACTGTGTCTGAGATCTTGACATGAAATGTATTGTGGCAAAATTCATTCCACAGCTTCTGCTACCAGAGCAGAAGGAACATTGTGCTGCAGCTGGGAGAACTGTGCAAGGCTCCAAGGTGCCTATTTTGAATGAGACTGAGGCATCTTGTCTCATGTACAATGTTTCTTGTATCTTGTATTTTCTTCAATAAATGTTTTTACTTTTCATAGTACGTGGCTGGATACTTTCTGGACAGACATCATTTGTGTGCGCGCACTAAAGAATAAGATTTTCCAAAGTGTATATAATTACTGGACAATTTTTCAGTTTTCCAAGGTTTCTAATGTGAAATTCATTGTGATAATTATTCAAATATTGCAATGCATATAGAGGAGATTTGGTAGAACTTTATAAACAGAGAATCTGTAATTCATACTTTTACGCTTTCCTTTTCAACAACAGCAGAGGTTTTGTTTTGAATTTGCCTACACAATTTGATCTTTGCTCCATTTTTTCCATATAATATTATGCCCAATAACCAAAACTTCAAATATCTTAAATAAGGAGAACTTGCATCAGTAACTAATATTTATATAAGCAGCCAAACTTCTATTAAAAACAATGTGCAAAGACATGCCAAGAATGTTGACGTTCTGCATTCACAATTAAGTTATTGACCAAATGATCCTAGGCAACGAAGCTGTGATTTCAGTTTGGCAGAGTATTTCTCTATCTATCCTTCTCTGCAATAATTGAAATTGTGCAGATGTTGATTTATCATCTGTATAGACAATATTCTAGAATATATTTTAGGATTACAAAAGATGACATTTGGACTAAGATTTGGGTAACTGAGTTTACCTGAGTGTATAACAGAACTTAAGCCTTCTTTTTACATTCACAAGTGAAGTGAGAGATAAAGGAATTGAATATATTTGTTCCTAACTTGGTCAACTCTCAGCAATGAGAACGTTTGACCAACAGGCTAAATACTGACAAGATTGTTTTGAACTAACAAATAAAATATGGTCCAAAAGTCTTAGTAAGTCTGTAATTATTCTTATAGGCCTAGGCCAGAATTGAATCTAGGTCTCAGTTTATC
Organism: Anoura caudifer; assembly: GCA_004027475.1. NCBI lineage: Eukaryota > Metazoa > Chordata > Mammalia > Chiroptera > Phyllostomidae > Anoura > Anoura caudifer. The sequence goes on along the minus strand of PVKU01000053.1, from coordinate 51,799 downwards.
AAACAGTACTCATTTATATACTATTATCCTTTAAAAATTTCCCATCTGTATCACTTTTATTTGTATTTACTTAATATTTTCTTTTTTTGAGGTTATCAATTGATTTTTAAATATAAAAATAAAATAAATTCCTCTACCAACACTTCTTAAGAATTAAATTACTAATAAGACATACAACTATACCAGTATAAACTAACATGAATGTTTATAAGCATATACAAATATATAAAAAACATATTACATATGTATTATGTAAATATTGTGCTGGCCATAAATTTCACTTATTTTTTTTCTATAAGATGGCTCTAGTAGCACTTAGTTGTCTTCAACTTTATTTGAAACAATTTTTTTTAATTTTTAATTTTATTTTAATTGTTGTTCTTGTACAGTTTTCTGTCTTATACTCCCATCCCAGCCCTCCCCACCTCCCTCCCATTTCCACCCCGCCCCTAGTTTTTGTCCATGTGTCTTTTATACTTGTTGCTCTAAACCCTTCCCCTTTCCCCCCTGAAATTCCCTCCCCTCTCCCCTCTGGTGACTGTCAGCCTGTTCTCAATTTCAGTGTCTTTGGCTACATTATGCTTGTTTGTTTGTTTTGTTGATTAGGTTCCCATTAAAGGTGAGATCATATGGTATTTGTCTTTCACTTCCTGGCTTATTTCGCTTAGCATAATGCTCTCCAGTTCCATCCATGCTGGTGCAAAGGGTAGGAGCTCCTTCTTTCTTTCTGCTGCATGGAATTCTATTGTGTAAATGTACCATAGTTTTTTGATCCATTCGTTTACTGATGGGCACCTAGGCTGCTTCCAACACTTGGCTATTGTAAATTGTACTGCTATGAACATTGAGGTGCATAGGTTGTTTTGAATTGGTGTTTCAGGGTTCTTAGGATATAATCCTAGCAGTGGAATTGCTGGGTCAAAATGTAAATCCATTTTTAGTTTTCTGAGGAAATTCCATACTGCTTTCCATAGTGGTTGTACCAGTCTGCAATCCCACCAGCAGTGCACTGGGGCCCCCTTTCCTCTCCAACCTCTCCAATACTTGTTGTTTGTTGCTTTGTTTATGATGGCCATTCTGACTGGTGTAAAGTGGTATCTCATTGTGGTTTTAATTTGCATCTCTCTGATAGCTAGTGATATTGAGCATCTTTTCATCTTTTCCCTGGGTCCTCTGTATGTCCTCCTTGGAGAAGTGTCTGCTAAGTCTTTTGCCCATTATTTTAATTGGGTTGCTTGTCTTCTTAGAGTGGAGTTATGTAAGTTCTTTATATATTTTGGGGATTAAACCCTTGTCTGAGGTATCATTGGCAAATATGTTTTCCCATATAGTTGGTTCTCTTTTTATTTTAATACTGTTTTTTTTTTAGCTGTGCAGAAGCTTTTTATTTTGATGAGATCCCATTTGTTTATTTTTTCCTTAGTGTCCCTTGCTTTAGGGGATATATCAGTAAAAATGTTACTGTGTGAAATATCTGAAATTTTCCTACCTATGTTCTCCTCTAGGACTTTAATGGTGTCACAGCTTATATTAAATCTTTTATCCACCTTGAATTTATTTTTGTGTATGATGTACGTTGGTGTTCAAGTTTCATTTTTTTGCACATAGCTGTCCAATTCTCCCAGCACTATTTGTTGAAGAGGCTACTTTTACTCCATTTTATGTTGCTGCCTCCTTTGTCCAATATTAATTGACCGTAGAGAATTGGGTTTATTTCTGGGCTCTCTGTTCTGTTCCACTGGTCCATGTGCCTGTTTTTGTGCCAGTACCAGGCTGTTTTGATTATGGTGGCCTTGTAATATAGTTTGGTGTCAGGTATTGTGATCCCTCCTACTTTGCTCTTCTTTCTCAAAATTGCTGCAGCTATTCGAGGTAATTTATGGTTCCATATACATTTTTGAAGTGTTTGTTCTATGTCTGTGAAATATGCCATTGGTACTTTAATAGCTATTGCCTTCAATCTGTAAATTGCTTTGGGTAGTATGGACATTTTGATGATGTTAATTCTTCTGATCCATGAACACAGTATATGTTTCCATTTGTTTGTGTCTTCCTTGATTTCTTTCTTCAGTGTTGTGTAGTTTTCTGCATACAGGTCTTTTACCTCCTTGGTTAGGTTTATCCCTAGGTATTTTATTTTTCTTTTTGCTATATCTAATGGGATTTTTTTCTTGACTTCTGCTTCTGCTGTTTCATTGTTGGTATACAGAAATGCCTTTGATTTCTGGATATTGACTTTGTATCTTGCTGTTTGGCCAAATTCATTTATTAGGTCAAGCAGCTTTTTGGCCAAGTCAATAGGATTTTCTATGTACACTATCATGTCATCTGCAAACAATGACAGTTTTGATTCCTCCTTTCCAATTTGGATGCCTTTTATTTCCTTTTCTTGTCTAATCACTGTGGCTAAAAATTCCAATACTATATTGAATAGAAGTGGTGAAAGTGGACATCCCTGTCTTGTTCCCAATCTCAGTGGAAAAGCTTTTAGTTTTTGCCCATTGAGTATGATGTTGGCTGTAGGTCTCTCATCTATGGCCTCTATTATGTTGAGGAATGCTCCCTCTATGCCCACTTTGCTGAGTGTTTTTATCATGAATGGGTGTTGTACTTTATCAAATGCTTTTTCCACATCTATTGATATGATCATGTGATTTTTGTCTTTGCTTTTGTGTATGTGATGTATTACATTTGCTGATTTGCAAATGTTGAACTATCCTTGCATCCCTGGGATGAATTGCATTTGGTCATGAGGTATGATCTTTTTAATATATTGTTGGATGCAGTTTGCCAATATTTTGTAGAGAATTTTAGATCTATGTTCATCAGTGACAGGGGCCTGAAGTTTTTTTTCTTTGTTATGTCTTCATCTGGTTTTGGGATTAGGATGATGCTGGCTTCATAAAAAGAGTTTGGGAGTCTTCCATCATTTTGGATTTTTTTTTTTTTTTTTGAAAAGTCTGTGAAGAATAGGGGTTAGCTCTTCCTTAAATGCTTTGTAAAATTCTGCTGTGAAACCATCCGGTCCAGGGCTTTTGTGTGTCAGGAGTTTTTTGATTACTGCTTCAATTTCATCTGCTGTTATTGGTCCATTCATGCTTTCTGCTTCTTCTTCATTGAGTTTTGGGAGATTATATTTTTCTAGAAACTTGTCCATTTCACCTAGGTTTTCAAATTTCTTGGCATACAGTTCTTCATAGTAATTTCTTACAATCCTTTGTATTTCTGTGGTGTCAGTTGTAATCTCTCCTCTTTCATTTCTGATTGTGTTTATTTGGGTCTTCTCTCTCTTTTTCTTAATGAGCCTGCCTAAAGGCTTGTCAATTTTGTTTATCTTTCCAAAGAACCAGCTCCTGGGTTCATTGATCCTTAGAGGTGTGCTTTTAGTCTCCATGTCATTTAATTCTGCTCTGATTTTGGTTATTTCCCTCCTTCTACTTGCTCTGGGCTGTCTTTGTTGTTTTTCCTCGAGTTCTTGTAGGTGTAGAGTTAAGTTGTTTGTTTGAAATGTTTCTATCTTTTATAGGTAGGCTTGTATTGCTATGAACTTCCCTTTCAGGACTGCCTTTGCTGTGTCCCATAAGTTTTGGGTTGTTGTGAGTTCATTTTCATTTTCAGAATTGTTTCCAGAAACTTTTTGATTTCTTCCCTAATTTCATTCTCGATCCAATCATTGTTTAATAGCATGCTATTCAGTCTCCATTATTTAGAGGATTTTGGGTTTTTCCCCTTGGGGTTGGTTTCTAGTTTCAATCCCTTGTGGTCAGAGAAAATGCTTGGTATGATTTCAATTTTCTTGAATTTGTTGATGCTTGTTTTGTGTCCTATCATGTTGTCTATCTTTGAAAATGTTCCATGTGCATTTGAAAAGAATGTGTATTTAGTTTCTTTGGGATGAAGGGCTCTGTATATATCAGTTAAGTCCATTTCATCTAGAATGTTGCTCAATGCCACAATATCTTTGCTGATATTTTGTTTGGAAGATCTGTCCATTTTTGACAGTGGGGTGTTAAAATCCCCTACTATAATTGTGTTGCTGTCAATATCTTTCTCGAAGTCCCCTAAGATTTTCTTTATGTATTTAGGTGCTCTATGTTGGGTGCATATATATTTATAATGTTTATGTCTTCTTGGTGGATTCTTCCCTTGAGTATTATGAAGTGTCCTCTGGGTCTCTCTTTCTGGCTCTTCTTTTCAGGTCTATTTTATCTGATATGAGTATGCTACCCCATTTTTTTCCCTGTCCATTTCTTGGAAGATTTGTTTCCAGCCCTTCATTTTGAGTCTGTGTAGGTCTTTTGTCCTGAGGTGGGTGTCTTATAGGTAGCATATGTGTGGGTCATGCTTTCTTATCCATTCAGCTATTCTATGCCTTTTGATTGGAGCATTTAATCCATTTACGTTTAAGGTTACTATTGATAGGTACTTATTGATTGCCATTTTCATACCTGTGTTTCTCTCTCTCTCTCTCTCTCTCTCTCTCTTTTCCTTCCTTTCCTTAAATCAGTCCCTTTAGTAACTCTTGCAGAACTGGTTTGGTAGAGGTGTATTCTTTTAGACTTCTTTTGTCTGGGAAGCTCTTATTTGGCCTTCTATCTTGATTGAGAGCCTTGCTGGGTAAAGTATTCCTGGTTGCAGGCCTCTGATTTCTATTACTTGGAATATTTCTTGCCATTATTTCCTGGCTTGGAGAGTTTCCATTGAGAAGTCAGCTGCTAAGCTTATCGGGTCTCCCTTGTATGTTACTTCCTTTTTCTCCCTTGCTGCCTTTAAGATTCTCTCTTTGTCTTGGAATTTTGCCATTTTAATTATGAGCTGTCTTGAAGTGGGCCTCTTTGGGTTCCCCTTGATTGGAACTCTCTGTGTTTCCTGGATTTGTGTGATTTTTTCTCTCATCAAATTAGGGAAGTTTTCCATCATTACTTTTTCAAATAGGTTTTCTATCCCTTGCTCTTCTTCTTCTCCTTCTGGTATCCCTATTATACAGATATTATTACGTTTCATATTGTCTTGCATTTCTCTTAATCCCTTTTCATTCTTTCTGAGCCTCTTTTCCTTTTCTTGCTCTTTCTGGATGTTTTTTTCTATTTTGTCCTCCAATTGGCTGATCCAATCTTCTGCTTCATCAATTCTGCTTTTCATTCCTTCCACTGTGTTCTTCAGTTCAGAAATTCTATTCTTCATTTCCTCTTGGCCCGTGTTGATAGCTTCTATTTCCTTTTTCATGTTGATATAGTTTGCAGTGAGTTCCTCGTAGCTTCCCTGTAGTTTCTGGTAGCTCATTGAGAGCTCATGGAGCTTCCTGACAACTATTGCTTTGAACTCAAAATCTGATAGTTGAGTTGCCTCCATTTCATTTAGCATTCTTTCTGGGGCTTCCTCCTTTCCTTTTATTTGGGGATTATTTCTTTGTCTTCCCTAATATTTTTCTTTAAATTAACTTATATTTTTGTTTAAATTTATTTTATGAGGAAACTTTATATCATTCCCATGAGTAGAAAATCAATAACTCTCCACCATAATTATAATGTGACTATAAGGTAAACTTAATAGAAACAAAACAACATTATTAAGTTTTAGCTAGACAATGATGCTTAGGCTCTTAGACTAAAGTGAATCTTTGATTATTGCAAGGGTGAGAAACAAGTTATAGAGCTCTTTTTAAGACATACTAGCACTAAATGGAGACATTCCTCCTTGAAGTAATCAAGACTGAATAACTGGAAAAATGCTTTTTTAACCATGTTATTTAATATTACCCCAAATTATCCCCATTGGTAAGAGTACCACACTACATAGAAGCTAATGAAAAATCCTCACTTATAATGACCTATGGATTGCTGCGTCAAATTAGATTTTGTTCAGTTACATGTAATCAAAGTCTAACTCTAGTGGTTAAAAAAAATAAAGGTTTAAATTTGTTCTCACATTATTCAGAATCTAGAGGTGGAGAGTACAAGGATGGGGCAGGTGCCTGAGATCACCAGTGACTCAGCTTCCTTTTAACCCCCTGCTCTGCTACCCTTAGCATTGCACCCACCCTCCACAGACGAGAGAAGTAACAGGCAAACAGTAAAGGGTAGTCAGCCAAGCCTTCTATTTTAATATGAAATAAAATATATTGTTATTCTTCGGGTAGACTTCAATTTTCATCTCCTTGATCAGTATGAGTCACATGACTGCTCTTAGCTACAAGGGCAGTTAAGTATTTTTCCTGGGCATTTGGGCACTGAACAAAATTGGGATCCTACATATAAAGATAAAGGGCTTAAAGCAGTGTTTGGTGCCAAACTCTTCTCCCTGGAATCACAAATTGTTATTCTTGATACATCTTGTTATTGATATTAATTTGTACCAGTTACCACTCGGGATCACAGGGCATATAATTCTAGGTACCAGCAGCGATACTGCATGTCTGTTGCTGGATGCTATTACATGAGATTGAGCTCACCGAGATGACAATGCAAGCATGTAATAACTTGAGTTTGATATGCCTTTGATATATTGTAAGCTAGGTTTATTGTTACCCACACTCAGTTCAATAGTTCCTCTCTCCCTGTTTTCTTGCTTTTCTGTTTCACCATCATTCATTCAAAGCACACATTATCACTCAAGCACACATAACAATTCTATCTAAATTATATCAGTGATAACAAAGGTTGTATGTATTTTGCTGATCATCTTACTAAATGCCTCAGTACTTTATAGTGTTGGTTTGTTTGTTCAGGCACAGCCATCATATATAAATATATATGCTTTCCCTGATGTTTTATGTCTGTTCATCTAACTGCATTCTGGGATCATCTGCTTACATGTGCGATTTGTCTCACTCGAATGAACAGAACAATATCCCCTCCAAAGCAGTTTGAATACTTTAGAAAAAAAGAAAAGGTAATTGAGAAAAATTGTGGCTCCCATGAGTCTAAGGTTTTAGAAACCTCTCTAATGTTTTCCATTTTTTTGTTCTGAAAAATCTTAGGCTAAATGTTAATGAACATTATGGTAGCATTTTATCCTTAGAGATTACGTATCTGTCAAGATACTAACTGCCCAAGTCTACTCTAGTAGAATTAAATGCAGAAAAAACCTATTTGATAAATCAAGACTGCTCACTTTTTTAAAAACTAACCAGAAAATCTACACAGAAATGAGTCTTAAAAATTGCAGTTTTTAATGACTTTTTTATTGTTATTCTATTACAGTCATCCCAATTTTACTCCCCTTGCCCTCCTCTGCCCATCCCAAACCCCACACTCACAGTCAATTCCCACTTTGTTGTCCATGTCCACGGGTCATTCTTATATGTTCTTTAACTTGTCCCTTCCCCTTCTTCCCACCATCAATCCACTCCCTTCTCTCCTATGGTCACTGTTGTTCTGTTCCACATTTCCATGCCTGTGGTTCTATTTCATTCCTTAGTTTATTTTGTTCCTTAGATTCCTCTTATAGGTGAGATCCTGTGGTATTTGTCTTTCAATGACTGGCTTATATTACTTGGCATAATATTCTCCACTTCCATCCATTCTGTTGCAAAAGGCAGCAGTTCTTTCTTCCTGCTGTGTACTATTCCATTGTGTAAATGTACCACAGTTCTTGATCCATTCATCTAGCAATGGGCACTTAGGCTGATTCTAGCACTTGGCTGTTTTAAATTGTACTACTATGAACATAGGAGTGCATAAGTTCTTTGAATTGGTGATTCAGGATTCTTAGGGTATGTTCCCAGGGGCAGAATTGCTGGGTCAAAAGGTGGTTCCATTTTTATTTTGAGGAGATTCTATACTGTTTTCCACAGTGGCTGCACCAGTCTGCCTTCCCAACCACAATGCACTAGGGTTCACTTTACTCCAAATCTTCACCAGACTTGTTTGTAGATTTATTATTGATGACCATTCTGACCTGTGTGAGGTGATACCTATTGTGGCTTTAACTTGCATCTCTCTGATGGCTAGCATCTCAAAAGATGTTGAGCATCTTTTCATGTCTATGGGCCATCTGTATTTCTTCCTTTTAAATGTGTCTGTTCAGGTCCTTTGTCTGTTTTTTAATTGGGTTGTTTGTCTTCTTGGTGTTGATCCATTTGAGTTCTTTATATATTTTGGAGATTAAACCCTTGACCAATGTATTTTTAGCAAATATGTTCTCCCATATATTTGGTTCCCTTTTCATTTTGATGATAGTTTCTTTAGCCATGAAGAAGCTTTTTAATTCAATGCAGTGATATTTGTTTATTTTTTCCTTTATTTCCCTTGCTCTAGGATATATATCAGCAAAAATATTGCTACATGGGATATCTGAATATTTACTGCCGAAGTTTTCCTCTAAGACTTTCATGGCATCATGGCTTATATTTGTCTTTTATCCATTTTGAGTTTATTCTGGTGTATGGTGTAACCTGGTGATCTAGTTTCTTTTTTTTTTTTTTTTTTTTTGCATGTACCAGTACAGTTCTCCCAATGCCATTTATAGAAGAGGTTATTTTTACTCCATTGTATATGCTCATGCCCCCTTTGTCAAATATTAATGAACTGTAGACATATGAGTTTATTTCTGGGCTCTCTATTCTTTTCCATTGATCTATGTGTTTGTTCTTATGTCAGTACCAGACTGTGTTGATTACAAAGGCCTTGAAGTGTATTTTAATATCAGGTATTGTGATTCCTCCTCCTGTGTTTTTCTTTCTCAAGATTGGGGCTATTGGGGGTCTGAAGATGAGGCTATTGGGTTTTTTTTGGAGCCATATACATTTTGAAGTATTTATTCTATATCTGTGAAATATGGTATTAGTATTTTAATAGGATTTGTGATGAATCTATAGATTTCTTTGGGTAGTATGGACATTTTAATGATATTGAGTCTTCCAGTGGGAGCAAATGGTATATGCTTCCATTTATTTGTATCTTCCTTGATTTCTTTCTTCAGTGTTCAATAGTTTTCCAAGTACAGATCTTTTACCTCCTTGGTTTAATTTATTCCTAGGTATTTTGTTTTGCTTGTTGCTGTAGTAAATGGGATTCTTTTTCCTAATTTCTCTTTCTGATATTTCATTGTTTTTGTACAAAATGCCATCAATTTCTGAATATTGACTTTGTATCCCACTCTTTTGCCAAATTCACTTATTAGGTCCAGTAGTTTTTTGGTGTAAACCATATGGTTTTCTATGTATAGTATCATGTCATCTGTGAATAGTGACAGTTTTATTTACTCCTTTCCAATTTGGGTAGCTTTTATTTCTTTTTTTGTCTGATTGCTGTGCCTAGAACTTCCAATACTATATTGAATATGAGTGGTGAAAGTAGACACCCTTGTCTGGCCCCTATCTTAAGGGGAAAACTTTTAGTTTCTGCTTGTTGAGCATAATGTTAGCTGTAGGTTTCTCATATATGGTCTTTATTATGTTGAGGTATGATCCCTCTACTTTCACTTTGCTGAGTGTTTTTATCATAAATGGGTGCTGAATTTTATCAAATGCTTTTTCCACATCTATTGATATGATCATGTGATTTTTGTCCTTTATTTTGTTTATGTGGTGTATTACAGTTAATTTTTAATTTTTTTATTTTTAGACAGAAGGGAAGGGAGAGAGAAAGAGAGGGAGAAAAACATCAATCTGTAGTTGCCTCTTGTGCACCCCCACTGGGGACCTGGCCCACAAGCCAGGCATATGCCCTGACTGGGAATCAAACCAGTGACCTGTTGGTTCACAGGCCAGTGCTCAATCCACTGAACCACACCAGCCAGGTGTATTACAGTTATTGATTGTTGATTATTTTACCATCCTTGCATCCCTGGGATGTACCCCACTTGCTCAAGTTGCATGATCTCCTTAATGTGTTTCTGAATCTGGATTGCCAATATTTTGTTGAGAATTTTAGCATCTATGTTCATCAGATATATTTGCCTGTAGTTTTCTTTTTTTGTCGTGACTTTACCTGGTTTTGGAATTAGGATGATACTGCCCTGTAAAAAGGGTTTGGGAGTCTTCCCTCTTCTTGAATTTTTGATATATTGAGAAGGACAGGACTTATTTCTTTAAATGTTTGATAGAATTTACCCATAAAGCCATCTGGTCCAGGGCTTTTGTGTGCTGAGAGCTTTTTGATTACTGCTTCAATTTTACTAGTTTATTATTGCTTTATTCAAGCTTTCTGCTTCTTCTTGATTCAGTTTTGAAGTGTGTGTGTTTCTAGAAATTTGTCCATTTTACCCAGGTTGTCCAATTTCTTGGCGTATAGCTGTCCGTAGTAATTTCTTACAATCCTTTGTATTTCTGTGGTATCAATTGTAACTTCTCCTTTTTCATTTCTGATTTTATTTATTTGGGTCCTGTCTCTTTTCTTCCTGATGAGTCTGGTTGAATGCTTGTCAATTTTGTTTCTTTTTTTTTCAAAGAACCATCTCTTGTATTCATTGATACTTTGAATTATTTTTTTAGTCCCTGTGTCACTTAACTCTACTCCGATCTTGGTAATTCTCTTCTTTCTTTGTTCTTGTAGGTGTAGGGTTAAGTTGTTTATTTGAGATTTTTCTATCTTTTTTAGATAGACCAATATTGCTATGAGTTTCCCTCTCAGGACTGCCTTCACTGTGTTCAATAGGTTTTGGGTTGTTGTGTGATCCTTTTCGTTTGTTTCCAGGTACTTTTTTATTTCTTCCTTGATCTCATTAACCTATTCATTATTTAAAAATATGCTGTTCAGTCATCATGTATTTGAATGTTTTTGAGTTTTTTCCTTGAGGTTGGTTTCTAGTGTCAAGCCATTGTGATCTAAGCATGTGCTTGATATGATTTCAATTTTCTTGATTTTGTTAAGGGTTGTTTTGTGTTCTACTATGTGGTCTATTTAGAGAATAATTCATGTGTTTGAGAAAGTCATGTATTTTGCTTCTTGGGGTGTAATGTCCTATAAATATCAGTTAAGTCCTTTTGATCTAGAGTATCATTCAATTCTGCAATATTTTTGGTTTGGAGGATTTAGCCATTGTTGACAGTGGGGTGTTAAAATTCCCTACAATGACTGTATGTCTGTCTATCTTTTTCTTAAAGTCCTCCAATGTTTTCTTTACATGTTCAAATGTACCTATATTGAATGCATATAAGTTTATAATATTTACATACTCTTGTTGGACTACTCCCTTAAGTATTACACAGTGACCTCCTTTGTCTCTTGTTATGGCTTTTGTTTTGAAATCTATTTTGTCTGATATAACTATTGCTACTCCAGCTTTTTATTCATGTCCATTTGCTTGGAATATTTTTTCCATCCTTTTCCTTTCAGCCTGTGTAGGTCTTTTGTTCCAAGGTGGTTCTCTTGTAGACAGCATATATGTGGGTCATGTTTTCTTATCCATTCATGTCTTTTGATAGGATAATTTAATCCATTTTATATTTAAGGTCATTACTGATAGGTACTTATTCATTGCCATTTATTTTGTGCCCATGTTCCTCTCTCTCTCTCTCTTCTCTTTATAGCAATCCCTTTAGCATTTCTTGCATACTGGCTGGTGGAGATGTACTTTTAGCCTTTTTTTTTTTTTTTTTTTTTT
>PVKU01000053.1:0-40152 GCA_004027475.1 Anoura caudifer | reverse complement strand
CATTTTAAATGAGAGCCTTGCTGGATAGAGTAGTCTTGGTTGTAGTTCCTTGCTTTTCATTACTTGGATTATTTTGTGCCACTCCCTTATGGCTTGTAGGGTTTCTGTTGAGAAATCATTTAATAGACATATCAGAGCTCCCTTGTATGTTATTAGTTGTTTCCCCTTGCTAACTTTAAGATTCTCTCTTTGTATTTAAATTTTGTACCTACCTATTTATGTTGCTTAATCTCTGCAACTTTCCCTCCATTCTCTCCCTTCTTCTCCCAGCTGTTAACCCTCCATATCTGTGATTCTGTTCCTGTTCTGGTTGTTTACTTTGTTTTTTAGATTTAGAGACTGATAGTTGTGAATTTGTTGACATTTTACTGTCAATAGTTTTGTTTTTCTTTTTTCTCTTAAGTAAATCCCTTTAACATTTCATGTAATAATTTCTTGGTGATGATGAACTCCTTCAGTGCTTTATCTGCCCTTATGCTCTAAATGATAGCTTTGCTGGATAGTGTAATCTATGTTGTAGGTCCTTGTTTTTCATCACTTTGAAACTTCTTGCCAGTCCCTTCTAACCTGTAGAGTTTGTTTTGAGAAATCAACTGACAGTCTTCTGGTAACTCCTTTTTGGGTAACTCTCTGTTTTTCTCTTGCTGCTGTTAAGATTCTCTCTTTATGTTTAAACTTTGGCACTTTAATTATGATGTGTCTTGATATGGTCCTATTTGTGTCCCATTTGTTTGGGACTCTCTGTGCTTCACCAGTGTTTTGAACTCTGCATCTGATAGGTGGTTACCTCCACTTTGTTTATTTATTTGTCTGGGGTTTTGTTCTATTCTTTCCTTTGGGCCATATTTCTTTGTCTCCTCAATTTGGCAGCCTCCTCGTGGTTGTTTATATGCATTAGGTAGAGCTACTTTGACTTCCTGTCTTAGTAATATAGCCTATTGTAGAAAAGGCACCAGTAAATTGTGTGGGGTGGAGCCTTAGGCAATCACCAGAGTGGGGTAACCTGTTTCACCACTTTGTGGTTCTCTGTGCAGGGAGAGTTTGGAGTAGGGACAATGTCACTGCCTGGCTTCTAGAGATTTTCCTGGAAGAAAACTGTCTCCTGTCACTTGCCCTGTCTCTAGTCACTTCATTTTCTCCCTGTATGCCACTGGTACCCTGCCAGCTGTTGCTATGGTGCTGACTGCCAGAGTGGGTGAGTCTGTGTCCATATGTCCATATGGGCCCTTTAAGAGGAGTCTCTTGAAAATTGAGCAGTTTCTTCTGCTGCCCTAACCCCCACCGCCCTTTACAGCCAGAAGTTATAAGGATTTATCTTCCTGTTGTTGGAACCCTGAGCTGTTAGTCTGGTGTGGGGCTGGGATTCCTTGCTCCCAAGGTATCCCTCCCACTCAAGGTATCCCTCCCAATTTTTATCCACCACACATGAATGTGGGACTGCCCATTCCACTGACTCTCTGCACCACACTGCTTCTCTGTGCCTCTCCTCCTGTCTCCACACCTTCTGTCCTCCTACCCATCTGGTTGGATGTGGCTTCTTTGAATCCTTAGTTGTTGGACTTTTATACAGCTTGATATTCTGATGGTTCTAAATGATATTTGTTTTGTGGTCTTAATCTTTTCTGTAGTTTGCAAGGAGCTTAAGGGTGTTTACCTACATCTTCATCTTGACTAGAAGTCAAATTGCAGGTTTTTAATGCATCCTTATATCTCTACTTTGCTAATCTATATCTGACTTAATGTGAATAGTTGATATTTTTATTATGCTTGAGAGATCCAAAAGTATTCAAACTTACATAACCTTATTTCATTCTAATTTACATAAGTAGGTATAAACTATATTATCATTCAAATTTGATAGGTAAACTAGAAAGTATTTAATTTTATGTTAAATATTAGGTATAGAATCTGTACTTCTGATTGCCAGGCCATTGGGAAAGATTTTCTTCTCCTTAATAAAAGGCATTCTGAACTGTTGTATATATTGATAATGAGCAAAAAGCCCCCAAACTAGACATTTCATTGTTATAATTTCTCTGTACAATGAATAAAACTACCAAGTTTCAACTTGAGGACAAGTGCCTCTCTTTGATAACTTGGGAGATAAGGTTGGAAATAATGAAGTCTGATAGGAATAGAAGCAAAAATGGATGCTATTTTTTAAATTCATGGCTTATAATTTTTTGGCACCTTATTTAAGTAAGCTTTTCTCCACCCTGCAATCTTAAGCATATTCTCCTATAATTTTCTAGGAAATGTTGAATATTGTTAGGGTTTTTTTTAATATTCTTTAAATTACTTGGCATTTGTTTTTGTGAATGATGTAAGGCAGGGATCTTTTTTTTCCCTTCACATGTACAAACAATTGTCCCAGAATTATTGACTGATGTGTCAATCCTCTTTCCATTAATTTGTGCTGCTATTTTCATTATGTTCTTTTTGTATATGTGTGGATCTACCTTTGCATCAGCAAGGAAACGAGTGTATTTGGAGCCGTTAACATTGCATTGGCTCAGATATAAAACTTTACATCAATGTTATACTCCATTAATTTCATTTAGAGGATGGAAATATCAGAAGAAATGACAAGAAGTATAAAGTTTGGTTCAACTAAGGATTAAAAGAAGAGAGAAAATTATCTGGATGTGAATTGAAGAAAATAATTTCACCTAGAGTGTTGAAATAATTTACTATTCTCTATGCTTTTGTTCTTGTTCCTTTCACAATGTATTCTCTTCTCATCAGCTAATGTAAAACCATTAAAACTCAAGCTAGATCATATAACTCCTCTCATCAAATTCTTCGATGACCTGAAGAAAAATTCACTTTTGGTAGTCTGATTAAATGACACTGGCTTCATTTCAGTTCCTCAAACCTCATAGCCATACTTCTGCTGCAGGGCCTTTGCACATGCGCTACATGGAAAATTCTGCTAGACATTGTTCCTCATTTCCTTCTTGTCTCTGCTAGAAAGGCACCAAATAGGGATGCTTTTCCTGGCCACTGTATAGGATCAAACACTCCCTTCTGCATCAATCTTTACTTTTTACTTGGCTTTACTTATTTTCATAAAAATTAATATCCTTAGAAATGTTATATATTTAATTATTGTCTGATCTTCTCTCCCACCACTTCTAAGGCTCATTTCAACAAGGCCTTTGCCACTTTGGTTCATTGCTATATCACAGAAAGTTAGAACCTGGCAACTGTAGCACCTGGCAAACACTGCATCACTTAATATAAGTTAGAGAGAGAAAATGAGAATGTCATTTACTTTCAAAAGACGGTTTAGAACTCATGGAGAAAGCCTACCAAAATCATGAACTTGGGGTTAGATAGGAATTTAAAACCCTGCTCCATTAATTTTTAAATATGCTATGTGAGTTACTTTAAGCCTTGATCTTATCTTCTGTTTCATGGGATGATAATTCCAGCTTCATAGGATTGATTTTGTGATTTCAAATGCCATACAGTGAGTTAGATAACATTTCTATAAATATTGCTTTGGTTTCCTTAACTGACAGTACTTTTTTTTTGTTGTTGTTGTTTAAAGATCAATTCAGAATTAAAAAGTAAAAGCTGAAAAGACTTAGAACCAGTTGACTGGAGAGAAATGTATTTAACTTGGCTTACTAGGACAATTTATGAAGGTATTTGGTTTTCAGAGAGGCAAAATGCAGCTCATATTTATTTAGAATTGGTATGTGTCAATAACTTTACTTATAGTATTTTATGTATTCTCTTTTGATTTTATAAATTATATAATCTTGTTTTACAGATGAGGAAGCTGAGAATCAAAGGGGCTAAATAACTTGTTCAAAACCTATCAGGTAGAATCAGAAGAGCAGATTTCCATTAAGATCTGACATCTTCACCCACTCACTATGCTAAATTTTTTTCAATAAAATAATAGGAAGGTAATAGGAAGGCATTTAGCACCTCTGCGCTAAGACCTAGAATAAATTGAACCAGAGTGGCATTACTAAGGCCAGTAACAAAGGTCTGGTACCACTGGTGAGTGGGAGAGAGGTAAATTAGTGTTTTTTAAAAGGGCAGCACTCATAAATGCAACTGTAAGGATTTTTGCTTCTCTAAACCCCTCCACACTACATTGTTTCATTATAAGAAAAAGAAATTCGCGTATTTTTTATTGTCTAAAAATAAATTGGTTTTCATTTGTAAAAAGCAAACCAAGAATAATAATTAGCAGGGTAAACTGTTTTTCTCTGTTGCCTATGCAGAAAGACATTCTTATGTGTAAAAAGAATATGCAATAGATTTTTGTGGGGGTGGAACCACAGGGACTGTCTACAGGTTCTTTTCTAAAATACTTCATGTCATGGCAATAGATTAGTAAATTTGTCATAGTCTAGCCTTCTTTGTACACTTCTCAGATTTGTTCCAAAACTTAGAATAGATCCTTCTCCTGGGGACCTACTTACTTTAACAGACCACTTTCACTCCCCCAAATCCATGCATATTATTTCTTTATATGTATTGCTACATTCACTCTGGTTATAAGCTGGCCTTCCTGGCCATGAATAATGATGAGGAGGAGGAGGATGATGATAATAAATGAGGAGAAAGGACATTTTAGCACTTACATTGTGCCTGGTACTCCTGAAAGCATTTTTCATATATTAACTAATGTAGCCTCAAAACAAACACATGATACAGGTACTATTATTTTCATCTCTATTTTAGAGTTTAAAAAACAGCCACAAGTAGAGTAAGTTACCCAAGTACTCACACCAGAAGGGGTAGGTCCCGAACTCACATCAGACTGCCTGGGGCTGCTGCCCGTACTCGCCCACTCAGCTGGGCGGTTACATAAAGTGGCTGTGGGTACTTGATGGGGTCCGATCTGACCTGTGTTTGTTTTGCTATGTCAGTACTCAAAGAGCACTCTCATGTCCTCATTTCTGAACTACAATGAGGGCGGGCAGAGGTGCAACTTTTTGTAGGCTCCAAATACTGACAATATAATGACCACATTTTCAGAAGTACGTAACGGGGGCATGTGGCAATGTGTTCATGGATGTTTGTGTCAATTTCAGGGTTAAAAGACAGTCCAGAACTCTGTATGATGGTTTGGTAGCATGAAATGGGGGGATATTTTGTATGTTTTGTTGGTTTGTGGAATGAAGTGCCGGAGTGTTTTAGATTAGAAGAGATTAGAAAGTTTGAAATACATACTGTCCATACCTGAAGTAAATCCCTTTGCCCATCCTTGAGCTACCTGAAAATTCTGTCAACTGATCTGGGCATTAGAAGTAAAATTCCTTAGGAGAATTAAGGAAATTTTCTACATGTATCCTTAAGTTTCAGCATTTTTTGAGTGATAGAACTCTATATGGTGGATTTGGGACCTGTCTCCCAATAACAACAATATAAAAATATTCCATTATACCTTTTAGTAGTTTCATTTTACTATTTTTTATACTTTGTTTTTTCCATAGAGAAAGAAAAATATAAAGAAAATGAAGGGGGCACCTTTTATTCCTATATTATTCTAACATAAGTTCCTCATTAAGTTACATGGAATTGAAATATATCTGCCTAAAGAAAATTTAAAAAAATGCAAAATTCATTTAAAAATGTGAATATTAAAAATGGAGTAATAATGCTAACCTGGAACTGCAGAAACTGTGGACCTCATAATCATTAACTTCTATGATTCCAATAGTATGCACTATTATTGCCTTTCTGAGGCAGAATCTCATGAGATACAGCGATGGGGATGACCGATGAGTTTCCGAATGGTTTACGTGTCAACTTCTACCCTTAGTTTATGGCTATGTCCACTGTTTACAGAGACATTCTTCTCCCTTTTGGCTTTCAATTTTTCTTTTTTTACCTTAAAACCCATTATATTAAATGTTTTTTTAATTGTTACCAGGTTATCATTTTCTTTATGATATAGATATATAATTCCTTATTCATAATAGTCCAAGTCATACAAAATTTAAATGGCCTCTCTATGATTTTGGGTATTTGTAGAAGTATATGTTTTTGTTGGATTTCTACATATGATTCCCACATTCTTAATATTATGTTTCTTGCACTCTGCATAATCACAGACAATAACACCACACTTTCACTGGTTCCTTCAAAAAACAAGTTTTTCCTGAGTTTAACTTTTACTCAGAATTCTGGAGGTTATAGAGATGGTGGTAATCATGTTGACAGTTTTTTGTAATCTTATCATCTCCCCCCCCCCAGGTTGCTTCATGAGCTCCATATTATTCTCTGTTATGGGGAGAAACATAGCTTCCCATATCTCATATTCCCTAACATGAATGTCCCAGCCTATCGACATGCTCTATAGAACAAAAATCCTATCAGAATTTCCCTTTTTCCCCAAAGGAATTATAGTTACAAATTCCAACTTACTTTTACTTCCTATAACATGTAATTCTCTTATTATCTACTTAAACTATTGCCCTTTTGCTTTTGTTTTTCAGACAGCTCAGGACTGAATAAATTTTCTTAATCCATGATTTTAGATATTTGCATTTTTATCCCCTCCTGCTTTATTATAAGATTCCTAAGATTTTTATTTTCATTTAAATTACTTTTTACTTTAAGCGATTCAATGCTTTTTTTTTTAAGTAACTGGGCTGTTAATATTTTCTCCTTGTTTTTGTGTGTATGTGTGTATATATATACACATATATACATATGTATATACTTGTATTATGCATACACACACATATTCGTGTATAGCATATATGTGTGTGTATGTGTGTGCGTGTGTCTAAAGAATTTTTCTCAATCTTCCTACTGTAGGTTACAAGATAATTCATGCTACAGCATCACTGTGAATCCTTTTCTGCCATTTCATTTTTCATTTTAGGGGCACTTTGTAGAAGTATTTAGGAGCTTAATGTGACACCTGGTGGATGGTTCAATCTCAGATTCATAAAAGAGCTGGGCATTAGCATATTTGAGACTTCCATTTGTTCTGGAACTACCAGGGTCCAGATGCACCTCTTAGATGGATAAAGTGACTCATGGTTGAGATCAGATTAAGAAAGTAGCTTTCTGGAGAGTGATATTAAGCAAGATGGTGAAATAGGAGTTTTCTACTCTTTTCCTCCACCCCAAAATACTGATTTTGACAATCATTCCTACATGAGAGTACCTTTGTGGAAGTCTAAGTGTCTTGCAGAGAAGTTTTAACACACCATTGGAGAAAAATCAATATCTAAGACTGGATGCATTGAAGAGTGTAAAAGGAACAGTTTTGCTGTACTCATGTCACCCCTTCCCCCAGGCAGCACAGCTCAGTGCCAAGAGAGATGTCTTGGCTTGTGATTGCTCCCATAGGAGAAAGTAATAGTATAAAAGTTAGCACCTGCCTTTCCCAGCTGTGCAGGATGTTGCTAAAGAGACCCAATTATTTCACACCTCATTCAGAGTACTGAGGTGATCTGCATGACTAAGAGGTAGAGAGAGTCTAGAGGCACAGCAGCCTGGGTACAGGATTCACCAAAGATAAGCTATGGATGCCATTAGGAAGCTTGTCCATGAACCTGGGGATGTTTCACCTGTGGAACCTGTCAACTGGCTCATGGGCACACCCCCGATGTTCTGCATGCCTCACACCACCCCACACACATACCCCATGGCTGGCTCCTTGCACCTGCCCTGGAGGGCAATGAGTGTGAGCCTTTGCAGACAGCTAGTGAGCATGCACAGAGAGCTGGCTCAACTCTTTGGGATTGGGAGAAAGCATACAAACTTGAACACTCAGCCCCACCTTTTGGAAAGCAAAAGAGAATCTGTCACCATTCACCCTGACTCTGCAGGATCAAGAGAAGGCATACAATGTTAAGAACACCAACCCCGCAACCAAGAGGAAACAAGAAATGTGGAGCAGGAGTATCTAAAAAGGTCTAAGAGAGCTTCAGAATCTTCAGCAGACCTGACAAGTGGATATATTCCTCTTCCAAAGCCCATCAGTAAGGAAGACTAGAGGAGGTGACTGTTGCTTTAAATATGAAGACAACAATACAAGACTTCAAGGAAGAGAGAAAAATAAAGAAAACATGACCCACCAAAAGGACACAATAATTTTTCAATAACTGACTCTGAATAATTGAAGATACGATGATGTGTCAGACATGAAATTCAAAGTAGTTGTTTTAAGGAACTCAGTGAACAAGAAGAAAAAACAAAAAGATAACTAACAAAAACAAACAAGAAAAATGAGAAGTTTAACATTGATAGAAATAATAAAAAGTGAATCAAACAAATTTTGGAGCTGAAAATAAATGAATAAAATTATAAAAAAATACAATAGAGATAATCAAAAACAGACTTCAATAAGCAGCAGAAAGCATCTGTAAATTCAAGGGCAAATTGTTTGAAATTATACAGTCAAAGGAACAAAGAAAAGAGAACAAAAAAAGAGTGAGGAAAACTTGGGTAATTTAGGAGATATCATCAAGTGAAAGAATTTACATATTAGGGAATCTCCGGAAGAAGAAGAGAGGGAGAAAAACACAGAAAGATTAATAAAGAAACAATGGCTGAAAACTTCATAAATCTTGGGAGATATGGAAATCCAAGTTCATTAAGCTTCTCTTTTACAGAAAGGACTAAACAAGACTAGAAAGAAGTTGGCATAGAATGATCTACTGGCATGCTGGAAAGTTGAGCAAAAGATGATTTCTTCTGTAGTCAGAGGGGGATGTTAAGAATTGTTCCCTATTTCAGTGTTGCTTAAACTTATGGGTGAGACAAAGTTGGGATCTGGAAGATGGAAAGAAGTCTGCTGAAGTTTGGTCAAGTCAAAGGGCCTTTATTTCAGATTGGTCAATGGAGACAGGTTAGCTAATCATTAAGAGCTGAGAATGGCAATGTGAAAGGTCTATGTAAAGACTTGTCATAAATAAACAAGAGGGGCATCTGTGACTCTTACCCAAGTCAAGTGGGGAAAAATGGTTCCTTGCAGTAGGTTGTTTCCCAGAACACAAAAGCAGATATCTTAACCAGCACTGTTTTTTAGGAGTACACGTCTTAATTAATGTTCAACACTGCAATGGGTTATTGGAATACAGAATTATTTGCAAGGAAAATGACCAGGGTTCTACTGAATTGTGAAAGAAAATATATTGCCAAAAAGACCATGATCCCCACTTTTGAAAAACCCCCTTTGACTCCCCAGGCTTTGAAACAACTCTATATCCCACATTTGCATGAGTAAGAAACAGCTTGCAGGAGTTGTACAGTCTCCAAGTTGTGCATTTGTCCCAATTTCCATTTCGAGTATGTATGTGGAGGATAATAGATGAGGAAAACTGCAGGTAATTCTAAGCCTGAGGTCATGGAGAACAATGAAGAAGGGGTGTATCCAAGAATCTGGGGCTATTTAAAGGCACTTTGTCATCCTCAAGGTAGGGAGCCCTTCATAGTTGCTATGACCAAAAGTCTCCCTTAAAAAGAAAAAAAAAAAAAGATTTCATTGTGAGTATCTTGCATATGTTCTATTCTTGTTTAATGGTAAATCCATGGAAAAATTGCAGATAGCTTTGCTCTGAACTTTGAGAAGACAGGCCTACACATGATGGTAAGGACTGCGTTCTCCCGGAGATCTAGACTTTGAACTGGTGGAAGGACTGGAGTGGCTGCTGGGTTGCTTCCCTTGGGGAAACAGAAGTGTGTGTACTGTATTTGGGAGGAATAGCATGAATAACTGAAGGCCAGAGAAGCTGACTATGGCAAACATGACTAGCTTCTACCATAGAGTCTTCTTTTATAGAGTGTTTGGTCTTTGTTGTCGCTAGAAAGTGACTTCTCAGAGGCAGTTTTTGCTCCCCTTACTCCCTTTGTGTATAACTAGTTTCATATGACTAGCTCTGACCGATGGAATATGAGTAAACATTATATACAGCAAAGCAATGTGCTCCCCAAAAAGTAGAAGGTAAGAGCCCAAAGCTTAAAAGCAACTAAGACTAATAAATCCATTCTGGATATATATACAGCTAATGGTAAAAGGAGGGAAAAGTGTTAATATAAATCTAGAATAAAGTAGATGCCAGTAGTTGGATCACATGTTTTAATGACATCTCCTTTAAGCAGGACCAAAATTTATATAAATGAGAACATCCAGGCTCAGAGAAGTTAATAACTTACTCAAGGTCAAAATATGCCTAAGAAATTCAATCAGTTTTTCAACTCAGATACATTGGATTCTTTTGATCCTACCATGCTGCTTCCAGATAAAAATTTTCAACTATCATACACAGCATTTCTTCTCCATTATCATCATCATCCTCATCATCACATTATCATTATCATCACCATGATAGCAATAATATTATGATTATCATCACTATCAGAATCATCTTACTTAGAATTTACTGTGTACCTATTGTATGAGTGGAACTGGAGAGGTACTTCCAAGTGTTGTCTCTAACCTTCATTGTTAAGTGCACTTTTACCCCATTTATTATTTGTTGAGCCCCTATTTTATGCCAACCACTAGGACTCATGTTTAGTATATATTGTTTGTAGGCTTCAGAACAACCCTCTGAGTAAAGCAGTTATTATTATGTTCCTGAAGCAGAAACCAAGGTTTAGATAGTTGAAGATACCAAATAGTTCATACACTATGAAACAGAGTTCATCTCGGCTACTTGGCTTATAACCAAGATAGCATTAAAACTCCTCAATATGCGTGGTACATCACATCTTTTCAGAAATCTTTCTCATGTATTATTTGATCCCCATAAGGATCACTAATGTAGTTAATTCTCAGAGATGAAAAAACTGAGTTGAGTAGAAGTGACCTGACGCAAGGCTCGAAATGTCTAGGTGACAAAGCTAGAGCTTGAATGTGTCTGTTATTGCAGGGCTCTTCCCACACCCACACAGGCCAGCTTTCAACTGGCAATTTCTACCTCCCGAACAACGGTGCCCCATTGTTCACACACACACTAAAAATGGTAACCAACAAGTCCCACTGATGGGAATTTTGAAGCTGAGATTTGCTTCTCCGGTTTGGAGGAGGTAACTTTCCAAAAAAGTATCATAGTACTACCTCTTCTATAAAAAGCTCAATTTAATGCAGTTTGGAGGGATTTTTTTTAATTAGAGATTATTCATTTTGCTCAGATGTAAGAGGTGAAAATAAAGTAAATCTTCAACCCCCAAAAAGAGAAGTATGCTCTTCATTCTGATAAAATACCTTTTTTTCTTTTTACTGTTGACTTCTTCTCACAGCCATATACAAGAGTCAGTGGATACCAGTGACTAGGAGTACAGGATGTGGGGGCCTCCAGCTCACCTTTCTTCCCAAACATCTCTGAAAAAAAAAAAAAAAAAAAACAGTTGCTTCTTCTAATTGTTATTTATGGTTTTATATTGAAATCATCTGCAATTTGGGTCAAGAAAAGGATAGAATTTAAAAGCAGTGGTGGTGGTAGGGGGCAATAAAAATCATAATGTATAATACCATTACATGGTATCATATATGTGTGTGCATTTGCACATGAAGATTGTAAGCCAAGCAGGACTCTCTCCCTTCCCCCAAGAGTCCCTGGGGGGATTGAAGAGAAGAACCAGCTTCTAGTTACTTTCCAGGCCTTGGGAATGGGTATGTCTATGATAAATCTTTGGAAGGCTATTGACTGCAAGTTTAGTGCCTCAAAATGTTTGTATCTGTTTGGAAAGTATTGCTACTCCCAACCACATTCGAGCCAGCCTAATGGTAAGAAACCACTGGGGCAAATCCAGAAAGTCTATTTCATACTGGCCAGCTCAGAAGTATTAGCATGGTGATCCAGGATATCCGAGAAGCCACCATCCCTGCAAATATTGTTAAAATTGCACACTTGAAACCTATATAATTTTAGTAACCAATGCAGTCCCAATAAATTAAATAAACAATAAAATACAATATTTTCCTTAATAAAAAAACTATTTGGAATATCCAATAGTTATTTTGGATTGTGTAGGAAAGTAATGAAATATATATTAATAAGGAAGAATTTCATGGCACTTCCTAAACTTTAAAAAAAATGATGAATGGGGCAACAATTCTAGGGCAAATAATCCCCCATCTGAGCAAATTTGTACTGATTTTGTAGCCACTCCCACTGAAATAGGAAACGCGGCATTGAAAATCTATCACTTTTCCCTCAACCTGTGCCACGTAGGAGGATGGAAGAGGGAGGGCTGCACATCCTGTGTGGGGATGAAGGAGAGAGATGAGGAACACAAAAAAGGCAGCCCCCAGTCTGAAACACGGATGCCATAAATTCACAAGTAAAGCATTATTAAAAATTTCCAGCCCCATAAATGCTGCCATTAATCACTTTCAAATTAACCTGATGTGAGTTAAATTATTGCAAGTTCCTGTGTAAATTAAATCATTATTAGTTGCAGGCTTTTTTTTTTTTTTTTCCTTTTTGGTGCAAGCAGCAGCTGAGAAGGAAAGGATGGGGAGACCTACTGGTTTCAATTTACAAAAGAAGGTTTGGGGGCAAAAAAGATTTTTGCTTGATTACAAGAGCAAAACCACTTCACAGCATAATATCACAATAATTGTAGCCATATATCATAACATGTCATAAGTCCAGGACAAAGCTCAGCCGCCTTTCGTAGGTGGCAGCCAAGAAGGCAAGCGAAGCAAATGAATGAGGTAATGGATTTCTTTCCCCTTATTCCACTAGAGAGCAGTGTTCTTTTGTACAAATCAGGTAGGTTGTTTTCTGCATATAACCTGGGATGAAAATCTCCTACATCACAGAAGTTTTCAGTGGCAACAGAAAGGCCTCTCTCTTTCTGTAAAGCTGTGCATTCTGAATAAAAGATGAGGGCTGTCTCTTCCAGCCGAGGTCGCCCTTATGTCAGTAGGTGTATTTCTGACGCTGTCTTCTTTTCATACGGAAAAGGTGTTGGCTATTCAAAACTAGAGCTTGTAAACTTATCCTACAGTAAACCTTTTCAGATGGCAATTGCCTGCCAAAACAGCTCTGACAGTAATCAGCTAGTAGTTATCCTTTTAAGTAAAAAAAAAAAATGGTATAAATAGTAATTTTAAAAGATACCTACAACAATTCAGGAGACAATAAACATCTCTGTCAGGAATAGGAATAAAGGCAGCTAAAGGGAAGAGTGAAGGGAAGGCATGCAAGTGTGTTCTGCAAAGTTTTCCGACCCCCTCTTTTTTAAATTTTTAACTCATTCTGCTGCTGGCACTTTTATTGCTATGGTTGAGAACATGAAGTTTGCATGGTTAAGTGTTTGTCTGCTTCTCTAAGAGAAGATATTCTGTCACAGGCAATTTGGCTCTAACTTCCTGATGGATTTGTTAAGATTCTAAGAAGCCCACGGCCAGGCTAATAGTGGCCAAATTTCACCTTCTCATCGCATGTTTTGTAAGCATATTTCTAGTTCTTCAGTCTTCAGCACATGGAAACAGGGAGAGCAAAACCTGCAGGTTTGTGTGTATGTAACTGACTGCCTTTCTTGTTCAATAAGAATTAAATTACTGGGTAATTTTGGTTTCTTCTAGAAGGAAATGAATTTGCTCTTAAGTATTTAGAATCACTAGAGAGCCTTTTAGGCATTCCTGATACAAATCAATGCCACCTGAAGTGTGGTTTCCTTATGGATTCAGCCCCATTTTTCTCCATTTGCTCGTGGTATTATTTTTCTGATACACCACATCACTTTGCTATTTCCTTTCCCTAAACACACTGAACAACATAGTTGTAGGCAAAATACCTTGGGAGAAGAATAAATGGGGAAAAATCTGAGGTCTGACAAGTAACAATAGCAAAGGCTCTTCAGAGTATTCACAGTGTTAATTTAGAAACATTGGAGCATATAAAGTGTCAAATTTGACACCAGCAGATTCTGGAATTTATTTGGGCCTGCTCATCTTTGCCGGTGCGATACACTTGTTTGACACAGTAGCTGTAGGAAATTTGATATTCCTTGACTATAAACTTGGGCTTCCTAAATTACAAGTTCAGGTATCTTGAAGAACAGCGTTTCGCACAAGAGCTGTCACGTAGACAGGGCTGAATAAACGGAGCTGAAACGTGAATGACTGAATGGGGAGGAAGTAATACACCTCTCCCTTCCAATCTGGTTTAATGCCAAATGCTTAGGATGCAGTTACAACTGGAGCTTTCTCTATATCACAAAGTTCTGTTAATTTACTATTTAGATATCCAAAATAGTCAAGAAGGCTTCAGGGTATCTCTAGGGACAGATAGACTTGGGTTTGAAGAATAACGGCTCACCCACATAGTTTATGGTATCACCTGGTGCACAGCTTTCTGAGCCTAGCCTTCCTTCATTCAGCATTAGTACTCACAGGATTAACAGTCCTTCCCTTCCACAGTTGTGAGGGCAGTGGGTAACTTCACTTTGCTCAAAATAAGACACTTGGAAATGGATGAGAATATATACACATAAATGGAATCACCCAGCCAGAGGCATAATCTCTCACTTTTAAATAAAACCCTTTGATTAGGTCAAATCAAAGGGGAAATGCTAACAGACTAGAGTTTCTTGGCCACAAACATATTTTGCTTCTCCTGGGAAGACAAGTCAGCTAAGTAAATAATTAAGTGAACCATCTGATTTGAAATCTCTTGAATATCTCAGCCCTAGAGCAGGGTAAAATAGAGAGTTTCAAAAGTTTTTGGATTTAGATTCAATCCTTTGAAAGGCACTTAACAAATTATAAATGCATATATCCATTTGGGAAGGCAAGTTGGCAATGTGTTCAAAAGCTTTAGAAATATTCATAAACTTTGAGGTAATAATTCTATTCCAAGAAATGCTTCCCAGAGAAATAACCATCAGTGATATGCAATTAAAAGCTTACATACAAGACTGTTTATAACATTTTTTATAATAGTGAAAAATTGGATACAATTTAAATGTCTAACAATAGGGGAGATTAGTTAAATATATTATGCTATTTCCTTACAATAGTCTATTATGAAGCCATTAAAACTGTATTTTCAAATAATGTTTAATGACAAGGAAAATGCTCAAATATAAATTTAAGTTAAAAAAGAGGATATAAAACTGAATTTATTATGTAATGTCAATTTGGTAAAACTGAGCATTTCACATAATTAATTTTATTCAACATGTTTTAAGTAGGCTACAAAAACATTGTCAAAGCATGAAAATTTAAGACAAATGTATTTCAAGTTTAAGAATAAAATACCGTTCTTTCTCTTTTTCTTATGTCTATCTGACATTCAGATTAATGATCATGAGCATAGTATCATACAGTCCATATTTCTTCACACATTTTGTTGTTCTCCAAATTCTGACATAATGATATATAACATTTATTGACAGAAATAAACAATAAGTTTTGTTTAGTTTTACTACAGAGAACTTGTAGTTTACTTTGTACCACTACTGCATTTAAAAAATTTAGGATATGTTTTACAAATTTTTGAATGGGCCCAAATGAATTAGATTGGTACTTCATCTAAATTTTCCAAGGAGGTAAAGCATGTTGTAATGAAATTTATGTGGATATATCTGATGACCTCAGTAAGTTGATTTGCATGGTGACTGCAGAAAACCTATCGGGATATAACAAGCCTACACACAGAAGCGGGAGCTAGATTCTTGTAGTAACCCTCAGAGAAACAGGGTGTTTGCAGGTAGCCTGGACTCAGATAGCCTTGCCCAGTTCTATCATTTCTATGGGAAAAGGACAGTGAGGGGGAATTATAGGAAAAGCGTGGATAAGTTGCTTCCCTGAACTCTATGACACATTCGGGCCCCAACAACACTTCTTTGGGATCCCTCCAATGGATTTTTACACGGAAAGAAAAAACTGGCATTCGTCATTCCTTTACAATGCTGATACCATGAAGCTGTATAGAATCAACCAATAAAGAAATAATAGGATTGATTTATGAACAAGAGAGACTTTGTACTTAGATCAGTAACCATTGACAGGAACATCACTATTCTATAATAGAGGAATACCAAAAAGCATTGTGCCTGCAAGAAAATGAATATTTTCTTGAATGCATATGAAGTACTCATTAGGAGCTCCCAGATATAATATGGAGGGAAGGTGATTTGTATGCAGTTGGAGTTTCTGTGTGAAAAAGAGACAAACAGAGCCAGGAAAATAAAATATATTTTGGTCCTGTTTCCGTGGAAGCTATTTATTTTCAGATCAAAAGCTGAAGTTGTTTACCAAATCAAGATTTTCACACTCTTCCACCTCTGGGGCAGTGAACTAGATCAAAGTCCTTAGGACTGATCCAGAGCAAGACTGATGCTGAATTAGATTTATAAGGAAAGATGAAATAAAAAAATGAAACTAGAATGCCAGAGTATAACTCCAATATTGTACAGAATGTAGAAGAATGAATAGTACATTTCAACACACAAATATATGCTAATTTTTGCTGTTAAACAGTATTTGTTATATATTGGATTAACTCAATATACCAATCAGTTTCATCTAACCCAGTTTTAATTTCTGAATTTATTTTTTAGAATAGTTGTATATGTAAGTATTGAAACTTCATGATTTTTATTATCTTTTAGAGATCTTCCAAAGAATAAAGAGAAAGATTCAGATATTTTCATTAAACTAGAATAAAACTCACTCCATTTTGTAATTATCACTTGAATCCATTGAAAACTTTTATAAAATATAGTACAAGTTTTTGTTAATTTTATTTTTCCTATATCTTGAAATATTTTGCTATCTATTCACACTAGGAATTATTTTCTCATTAATTATCAATTATTCTCAAGTATACTTAAAAATCAAATAATAAGAAAAGAGAGGAATAATTAAGTCACCCAGAAGCATAGTAGAATATTGAAATAAGTGATCACTATTATGTCATTCTTCAGTTTTTTTATTATGTAGTTCAAAGTATTGCATCATCTTTTGAGAAGGTATGAAAGAAAGCTAAAGATATCATTTTGTAGTCCACTTTTAGTTTTTACTGAACACAATTTTTGAATTCAGAATTTTTCACGTTCTGCTTATAATGGCAAACAAAAGAAAACCAAAGAGGGAGATAATTTCACAACTGCAAGATAATACAGAAATCAAATGTAAAAACAGATAGAAGCTCTCTGTATTATAATAATGATAGTAAAAGTTATCACATAGGCAAAATTTAAGACAATAAATATTCAGATGACAATATCCTAGATGAATTATCTCAAATTTAAAAACCAGTAAGTGAACAACATATTTCTAAGGAGGAAAAAGAAATGGTTTCCTCATACAGTTAGTCATTCAACAGAAAGCACGTTAACATGCAATATCTGTGATGAAAAGTGGACCATCCTGTTTTGTTGAAATGATGCCTGACAATATCCTTCCACCTGCTATGATGTTTGGGCACCAAACTATACTTGAGAGAGTTTGTAAGCAGATAACTGCTGAAGACAGGTGTGCATTAAAAAAGTGATTGGAAATCAATGTGATCGATAGAAACGAAAAAATATTGAGCATTTTGAATGGTGTTTATAAATGTAAAACTGAAAATGGGTTATAATTACAGAGCAAAGAAGGTACAACCAAAGTTATGTCATCTGAAAGTTTCAAAAATTGTTTTTGAATATTGTATTTTATGATAATTATGCAATATGGACAAAAATTAATAATAAGCTAGAGCCTATTAGATATATATTTGAAATATAGAAATATATTAACCTGGGATGCTGCCCTTCTGAGCACATAGAACATCAAAATTAGGAAAATACGAAAAAAAATATGTTTACTATGTTAAAATTCTTATTAAAATTCTTAACGATTTTCACTATCCCTCTATTTTTACTCTTTTGAACTTTTTGTAAAATAATTTTAAAATATAAAAAAATGAATAAAAAGAGTACATTAGATCCAGATGGTAAATGGCAAAGACTATTTTTCCTGGCATACAAGGGTGAGGCTTTATTGTGAGGACTAGAAGTAGTTAGGTTCTTGAACCTGACCCAGGTGTGATGCTAAACTAGGAATATTTCATGGCACAGTTCTGGGAGTTAGTTTAAAAAAAAGACATATGTGATAAAAATGAAATTTGGATCCAAAATTACAGTTACTTAAAATGTGCTAATATCTTAAGACAAATACAACAGAAAATTTCTTAACCAATATTTCCCTCTCCTCTCTGCCTGCCTTTCTCTCTACTTCTATCTTCTCGTCTTCCTCCCTGTCTCTTCTTCTCCCCTTCTTTTGTAAGTCTGGATTAATTTAGGAACTCTTGAAGGAACATCTAAGTGACTGTCCTCACTTTATTCCAATTATGGATCAAGAGAAAAAATGTTGGCTGTCTCTCACAGAAAGTCAATCCACTGAATTCTTCCAGACAGTTTTTAAACTCACGGGATTTGTATGGTTTAAGAGGAAAAATTCTAAATAAAGAATAATTATCTTAATCTCAACTAATATACTTTGCAGGGCACGCTTTTTATAATTTTGATTGCTGCAAATGAATGATTTAGTCAATATATTCTGTTAAGTAATTTTATTGATTATGCTATTACAGTTTTCCCAATTTTTCCCTCTTTATCCCCCCTCTGTCCTGCACCCCCCAACCTTTCAGCATTTTCCCCCCTTAGTTTATGTCTATGGGTTGTACATATAAGTTCTTTGAATTCTCTGTTTCCTATACCATTTTTGTCTTCTCCCCATCTATTTTATGCCTACAAATTATGCTGCTTCTTCCCTGTACCTTTACCCATAATTCCTTCCTTTGCCCTCCCCACTGAAAACCCTCCACCTGATGTCCATTTCTCTGATTCTCTTCCTGTTCTAGTTGTCTGCTTAGTTTTTGTTTTCATTGTTTTTGGGGGGTTTTTTTAGGTTCATTTCTTGATAGTTGTGTTTGTTGTCATTTTACTATTCATAGTTTTTGATCTTCTTCAATTTCTTAGATAAGTCCCTTTAATATTTCATATAATCAAGACTTGGTGATGATGAACTCCTTTAACTTGACCTTTTTGGGAAGCACTTTATCTGCCCTTCCAAAGAGGAACACACCAAGGCACATCATCATTAAGTTATCCAAGATTAAAGATAAAAAGAATCTTAAAAGCAGCAAGAGGAAAGGAAGGAGTTACCTACAAATGAATGCCCATAAGACTATCAGCTGATTTCTCAAAAGAAACCTTGTAGGCAAGAAGAGGCTTCAAAGAAGGTTTGAAGTCATAAAAGGCAAGGAACTACATCCAAGATTACTCCATCTAGTTGATATATTCTTATTGAGCAGCCACTATTTGACATATACTGGGAATACAAAAAAGATATGGTTCCTTCTTTCAATGAGAAATGGATTCAAATAGTAAGAAATTTCAATGGTTTAAGTATGAAGTAAGCTACAATTGGTTCAAGAGGAACAACTCACAGAAAAAAAGTAATGCATTTCTAGGGGAGAGTCATAAGAAACCTGTTGAAGCCATATGAACAAAATCTAGCCTGAATTAATTTTAATTTTCAGG
Source organism: Anoura caudifer (assembly GCA_004027475.1). NCBI lineage: Eukaryota > Metazoa > Chordata > Mammalia > Chiroptera > Phyllostomidae > Anoura > Anoura caudifer. The sequence goes on along the minus strand of PVKU01000053.1, from coordinate 20,679 downwards.
CATTCTCTCTCTCTCTCTCTCTCTTTGCTTATTTCATAGGTAAGCAAAGAAGATTCATTTACTTTGTGACATGAAGTGTCTGACATGGCTATCACAAGTTTAAGTTCCCTACGAATGGCTACCTTCCCATTGTTTGAAGGTGCACGGGGTTGAAGAGTCCCTTTGGCAAGCCAAGTAAGTGAGAATGATGCCTTAACTTTGGACTAACCTTTTGCCCAAACAAACTCATGTTGCTTGCCAATGGTCTGAATCACAATCCAAAAGGGCCATACTGTCATGAAATGCATGAAATGGATTTTTTTCAGCTTACCCACCAGGGTAGTAAAAAATATAAACTCTATGTCCAAATACACACAATAAATTTCCATTGCTTTAGGGGCAAAATTAAAGCATTTCTATTTCCTTTTTATTCTGGATCATAGCCCTGGTTTTGTTGTTTTTTTTTTTTTTTCTTTTTTTTTTTCCTTCTCCTCTCAAATGGAATTCTAACTCTCAACATTTCTTTTTAAAAGTTTCCTGGTAACTTCTAGAACAGCTGCCCTTTGGGAATGCTCATTTTTTCCTTCTACTTAATTTGCCCCTTCCACACCCACCCCTCAGGTCCCATATTTTCAGTAATGCAAATTGGGCAATTATTTACTTTTTGCTTGAGTTTAAAAAGCACATCCACAGGCGCACAAATGCATTTTGGATCCCATTCATGCAGAAAAATTACTGGTAACTTGATGAATCTGCAAGTAATTTTACAAAAATGTTTAGCAAGTTTTGCCAAGGATGACTGACCCCCGGCCTCACTTCCCTGATGTAAGTTTTTGAGTGTGTTGGCCTGGTCTGATCAGTACCAGCTGTGAGTGCTTTGGTCGTGCACGTCAGATGTTAAGTGAAGGAGAAAGGACGGCAAACTCTATCTAATGCAGGCTTGAAGGTTTGTGAACTAGGACAGAAATGAGACTGCAGTTGAAACTGAAGCATGTCTTTCAGTTCTGCTAGGCTCCTGTTTGCTCAGTTGAGCCAGTGGTCCCCGATGTTTTTGGCACCAGGGACAGGTATCATGGAAGACACTTCTTCCATAGACTAGGGTAGGAGGGGGAGACAGAAGGCAGAGCTCTGGCGGTGATGCGAGTGGCATCCACGGATGGGGAGGAAAAAGGTTGAGGACCCCTGAACTAAGCTATTTGATTGTACCCTAGTATCACTTAAACTCTTTCAATCAGATGCTGCTCAGGCTAGAGAGAGTAGACATGACTAACAAAGAATAAGGAGAATTCATTAAGAAATGGTTTTGCTTAATAGAGATTTTTAAAATTATAGTTTTGGTCAAATTTCTTTATGCAAGTCTAAAGGAAGAAAGAAAAACAATGCAATATCAGTAATGTATTATAATTTCCTTAGAGACCAGTAAGAAATTGATTCCAGGACACATTATTTTAGTAGGAGTTAAAAATTATTTAAATTTTTTTTCTTTGAAAGATCATGGAGCTGGTAAAAGCATGGGATATTTTGAATATATTTACATCCAGACTAAATTTCAACATAAAGATGCCTCCTAAAATTTATTTATAAAAGTAGAATCATGTATTTTATTACATTTAAACATAAAGTAAAGCAAGGTTTGTGGGGAGAGAAGAATATGCATTTGAGGTTGAGAACAGCAGATACAGATGAAGACAGGTACAGACAGAATAGCAGATACAGGCGCTAGGAGAAAGATGGCAGTTAGAACTGAAGGTGGAACATCTGTGAGAGCTGACAGAACAATAGTGCTACTCAGAGCAGTGCAGCAATTGCTAGAAAGAAAGATAAGTAATGAGTAGGAGCCTAATCATTGAGAGTTACAGGCCAGGCCCAAAATGTTCAAAATAGCCATGCTTAAAATTAATTCTCTGCCCTGGGCTGCATGACTCAGTTGGTTGGAGTGTCGTCCTGTAGACCAAAGGGTTGTGGTTTCAATTCCCATTCAGAACACCTGCCTAATTGAGGGTTTGGCACATACAAGAGGCAACCAATCAATGTAATATTTATCTCTCTCACCTCAATCAATCTCTCTCTCTCTCTCTCTCTCTCTCTCTCTCTCTCTCTCCCCCTTCTCTTTCTCTTCCTTCCCCTCTCTCTAGGATCCATGAGCATGTGAGGATTTTTTTTAAAAAAATCAATTCTTTGAGAATTAGGAATGTCTTCTATGAAAAATAAGAGGCTAATTTTTAAATGGAGTAGCCTAAGAATAGAACAGTAGGAAGAGAATAAATAGATAAAAACCATAAGAATTTGCTATACGGTGTAAGAAAGAATGCTAAAAGGATTTCAAATAAAATTAAAATAATCAGCTTGGGATTCTTTTCAATAATCATTTGAATGGGAAGATATGTGACCTTGTCATAACATAAGAATATGACACTTAGGACATTGCCTCTATGGCATCCATTCTCTTCACATTAAAATGACATGATCTTTACTATCCCTTCCAATTCTTCACCTTTCTGATGATCACTCACTAGGATAACCGTATAGCCTTCAGAACTAGTGAATTATTGCAGTTATGAACTTGGGCTCTAGAATAGAACAAATTTGAGTTTGAATCTTCACTCTCTCCATTATGATAATAAGCAAGTTACTGGGATCTTTGATCTCCAACATTTTTAATCTGTAATTGAAAATAAAATCATACATCAGACTGTAAAAAATATAGTGAGTACTCAGTATATATAAATAAACACTATATTTCTCCACTTATAAAGTACCATTAATTTATCATTTTGTGAGGGTATAGAAAAAGGAAATGTTATTATATGAAATATATACACTAATTGTAAGTTGTTTCTCAACTCAGGGCTCTAAAATGAGAAAAGAATAACATTTCATTAAAGAAATTACTCTAAAATACTCTTCCATTTTTGGTTATAATTTTCTGTTGGTAAATATGGTAAAATTTTTTAAAAGAAGGGAAAAAAGAAAGTGTTGTGGTTCCCAATACACAATTCATGGATTCAACAATGAATAGAATTTTACACCACCTTTCCCACCAGTGGAAAGAAGAGTTACACTTTCAACTCAAATTGAGGTCAGAGAAAAGTTGAAGACCTACTTCCCTTTATAAATTCTACCTAAGTTATGCTTATAAGACAATTCCACAACACTTTTTTTAGAGGGTAAATGAGATAAAATTCACTTAGTGGTTGTCAGTGTTACTTGGTTACCACATGATTTTTTTAGCTTCCGTAACAAGCTACATTTCTCAGAAGAAGAGTGACAAATTGGGGCAAAGCAATAGAGGTGAGACAAAGAATAAAAAGGAGAAAATTATGGTTCTAATATGAGAAACAGCCATAAAATTGCTGATATATTGAACAGAAAAATCAGGTTAGATACTTTCCTAAAACTTCTATTTTGTGTGAGCTACTTCATATTTAATATTTTTAAAAGAATTGTATATGAACTACAATGAAACCTATCGAATACTTAATGAATTGTTCCTAATCTCTTGAATTTCATTTTTACTAAAAATGGAATATAGCCTATCTTAGTGAAGGTACAGACTAAGGGAGGTACAAACTCTATCTGTCTGTCTGTCTATCTCTCTAATATTGGCCTTTCAGCTATACCTTTTACCAAAAGTCTGATCTGGAAAAGCATATTTAGCTAATATTTTTCTATCATATTTAGTATAAAGGTTAACTATCTAGAAGAATTCAAAAGGAATAAACCAAGAAAACTAAAATTGCACTGACCAAAAAAGATATGGCTGAACAGGGGTTAAATATTTTGTTATTCCTCCCACAGAATTAGTTGAACCCAAATGGCTGGAGTTTTAAATTTGATATGTGAGAATTTGAAAAAGAATTTTTAAAGAAAAATTTGGAACTTGCAGAATGGCATTAAACAACCCAAGTTGTGAGAAACTATGATTCTATTGTAGTAATATTGAATCAAGTCTTGGTAAACCCTGGAAAATCCAATTATCTCTTTTAATTTTATGGTTCAGGGTATAGAAGAACAATGCTTTATCTAGCCTGTCTCAGTCTTTGGAAAGCAAAACAACAGCTCTTACTATGTAAATAATTTAGCTTCTTGTGAACAATGCTTCAGTATTATAAAATGTCTAATCTATTCCACATGCCAACCCAAAGTAGGACCTGCACATGGGACCCTTCAGTATAGAGGAAATTACTGGATTGATTATGTATTGCTATTAATTATTATATATACGGGAATGGATGGCTCATTTATTAGATAATCTCAGGGGCCATCTCTGTGGCCCTTCTAGAGTCAAAAGGCAATACACAGCAAAGCTCAAGGAAGGAAGACTTGACTGAGAATTTAATGAAACAAGTTTCCTTTGTAAACATATCCTTCACAAGGGGATTTCCATAACATGGGAGCCAATTTAATGAGGCACTGGAATGAAATCTTGAAATCATGGTTACAGTTTATTGTTTTAAATACAGGGAGAAAAGAAATTTCTCATTTTACCATAGTTTTACCATTAAGAGTCTCATGAGAACAGCAGATGAGAAGGTATACATTTCTGATAAAGAAACTCTTTATTTATCCATCCATTCCAAGGGTCATGATTACAGCAACAGTAACTGGCGTGAGAAGAGATTATGCTGAGGCAGATAATACAGCTCATTGAACTATGTGATCCGCCAGTATACACACCCGGCAAAGCTCTTTTTGGGATTACAGATGTGACATTTTGGGCTCACTAGTTAAGAAGAGACTTTTGGAAAAAAACAAACAAAAGTTAAAACAACAAAGCCAAATCAATTTTTTCTTTTAAACTGTAAAATCACCTTCCAAATAAGGTGTAGCACTTATGAAAGCATTTTCTACAACTGCATTTAACCCATAATATCAAAAGTAAAATAGTAAGTATATCACTGAGTTCTATATGCTCTATGTGACATAGGTAGAAGAGTAAGAATAACTATTTACAACAATATTAATTATTAAATAATAACTTCATTTCCACTACTGAGGTATAGCTAATAAAAATACTCAAAATCTGCAATAGTGTTTTTACTAATGTTCCCAATACAACTGGATACTTGATAACAAAACCAATAACTATGTCATGTTTTAAAATCTAAAAATTTAAAAATTACCAGAAAGTTAATTAGCAACATCATCAATTTTGTTGTGACTCATTATAATCATACTAAATAATACATGAACCAAAGTATAATTGATCAGAGACTAAAATTTCAAAGTGTTTAATTGTACAATTTTCTTAGTATGCTAGTGAACTTCTATATATATCAAATATACTTGATTATACATTTATAAATATAGATTGGTTAGGAGATGAGAATGACAAAGAATAAAACAAGCAAGAAACAAACAAAAAATGACCCTTATATCCTACATATACTATACTATACAGGGAACCTCAATAACCTTTCTACTGATGAATGGAGTGTATCTAATGAAATTCCCCTTTGGACATTTTTCAGATTTTAGATTTTGAAATGACATCTCCCACAAACAAAGGTAGAAGCAATTTTATCCTATTAACAGCTTGAAATTTCACACAATGAAAATGGAAACAGAATACAATAAGGTTCAAGAGAAAGCTAATTAGAGTTTGGGGATTTGCTGGATTTGACAAATACATACTTGTAGCTTAGCTTTAAGACTGACCCACAATTAAACAGCTTAATGAATGAACCTCTGTCTCTCTCAGAGTGCTACAGATACACAATGCAATGTCATACCATTGCATCGGAAAAAATAAAGAATGAAGAATCTTCTAAATCCTATGTGCTCAGATTGTACTCAAAATTAACATAAAGGAAAAGCTATGGAAAGGGAGGAAGTACTTTGGAGAACCATCTGCCCTAAGAACAGCTTCATGGCATAACCCAGAAATATTCTCCACTGTGTTTAATGAGTTGTTTTTATTTGTTTCGCTATGAAACTTGGTACCAATTAATAAATTGATTTGAATTGAAACTTTCTGTTAGAATGCAAATTCTCCTTGTATAATTAGATGCTCTTTTCTAAATGTTTAAAATCAGATTACTGAATAAACAAACAAATGAATGAATTAAAAAAAGGTAAAAGAAGGAATCATGATCTGATGGTAGAGGGAATAGAGGGAAGAGCTAGCCCTTTTGGATGTTGGAGTGTTTGGTGGATAGAGCAAGGATTTAGTAAGCCATGGGATAACCTTGGATGTCAGAGGACTGGAAAGGAACTAAAGCATTGAGAAAGGCTGGGCGATGTGAGGGAGCGATCACATGACAAATATAAAATGATGCCCAACAAGCCTGAATTTATCAAAATGGTGTGTGTGATACATACTGATGTGCTATTTTGATCAGGAGGTTCACTTGCAACCCACACCATCATAGACAATCAACAGGGCCCTGAGGGAAAACCAGCAGCAGATACAGTTTCCCTGCCCTTGGCATTCTAAATCTAGAGATGGCATAGAATAAAATAGAAAATACAGGAATATGAAGAATTGACACAACATTTATGAGATGTCATCAACAAAGTGATGGGGATGAGGAAAGGCTAGAGAGGGATGGGGTCAAGTAAAATGGAAAGATTTTTATAAATATTGAGGAATCACATTCATAAAAAATATTGAAGACTTTATAGGGGAAAGTTTTAATCTCTAGTACACTGGATAAAGTACCATTTTAATAATTGGGCAGATATAGCATGTTTAAAAATGAGAAAACTTAACTTGAGAATACAGATCACCCAACTTAATCTACAGATTAAATGCTATGCAGATCAAATTACAGTTAAGATATTTTGAGCATTCAACAAACAAATTCTAAAATTCAGGTAAGAGAATGTAGTTCATAGTAGAAAAATATGTGTTGACAAAGAAAATTAAAAGGGGTAACTAACACCACCAGATGGCAAGGCAAGCAACAACAATATAACCACAAGAGTATGGGACTGTCATAAGAACACATACATCGGTGAATCATAATAGGTAACTCAGCTGCAGATGTATGTGTATGAAGAAACTTTATATATGATGAAGGTGACAACAGGAACCAATGGGGAAGTGTGCCTAGGAATGGTGTTAGATTTATTGACTTACTAAATATAAAAATGTGTCCCTCTTCTATGCTATATTCAAAGGTATACTCAAGGGGAATTAATGACCTACTTTATGTAAAAGGCAAAAAAAAAAAAAAGCTAATATGTAAATGATAAATAGCTTCATAAATCTGGGATGGGAAAATTTCCTAAACAAGACCCCAGAAACTGGCAATTATTAATCAAAGCATTGATAGATTTGATTTATGCAAAATTAATTAAGAGTTATTCTTCAAATGCTGTCTGCATTAATTTTATCTGTCTGATAAAATTAACAGAGAGATATCAGAGTAAGAGAAAGTGTTTGTAATGTCTACATTTGACAAATAAAAACCATCTGCCATGTACAAAATCTCCTTAAATAATACAAGAAAGAATTGGGAAACCAAACAGAAAAATGTTCAAAGAATTTAAATAAGCCAATCAAAGAATAGGGAGCAAAAATATCTAACAAGTATTTGAAGAGGTGGTTGAAACCAATAATTAAATAAATGCAAACCAAAATAATACTGTGATAATATGTACACCTAAGAATGTCAACAATTTGTAGAGTGGGTGATACAAAATGTTGGCCAGGATGTGGGGAGAATGTTTATTGCCTTTTGGTGGAAATGTAAATTGTTAAGCCATTCAATAGAACAAGCTGGCAGTATTTAATTAAATGTAGGCTGTATATGTTCTCTGACCTAAAGAGTCTACTCTTGGATATACATAATAATAAATATTTACATAGTTCCCAAAAAGTCAGGTATAAGTTTGTTTACTACAGTAACAATAGTATTTTGCTCCAACTCACTGTTCCTACAAAGAGCATGTGGGTGGAAGCAGGGACGTCTGTCTCTCTACAAAAGCTCCAACCCACTGGATGTATGGACAGTGTCGTAAATAGACCTCAGGGCACTGTACTGAATATAAAAAAAAGGAATCAAACACAACTTATAGCAAAATATCATTAATGTAAATTAAAAGTAATACACAAAGGACTCATGTAATTTCAGATGGATGAATTTACAAGTAGACACATAGCAAAGATTTTCAGAGTGCTAGCTTACCGAAGAGAAGGGAAAGCAGATGGGGATCATCACAGAAAGGAAAAATTCAATGAAGGTCTTAATAGGAAAATGATGATAATGTGGAATATTCTTGACTCAGTCCTCTAAACTTGACATCTGTAGAAGGAAGGGGAGGAGAAGAAGGATTCATTATCCTCTGGCCTGATCTGGTTGCTCAAAAATGTGAGCAGGACACATTCCTTATTTCTTATTTCTGATCCTTTTGGTATTAGCTTCTTTTCTGGGCAAATTTCTCTTCATGTGGTCCTTTGCTGCCTGCCAGGGGTTATTGGGATGCATGTTTCTCTCTTATGTTAAACAGAGTACTTTGCACCCCGGAGGCATCAGAGAAAATTCAGGTCTTCTGTATAATTGTGTAGGTTATGTCTGAATGTTGGCACTTCCTTAGAGCCTGGTTTGTAGCTTCCCACCCTGGGCAGACTGAGGTTGATTCCCCCAGGCCCCTTGTTATGAAGGCTTAAATATGCTCTATTTCCCCCAGGGAATGGTCTGCTTCAGCCTGTCCTCACTGCTCCAACTTTGACATCATTCTGTCTTTTCTGGAGTGTATGGATAGCAATTTTGAGATTTCTAATGTTTTGATGGTTTTGTTAATAGAATATTTCATGCAGAATTTCTCTGTTTGCGTGGGAGTATTATTTTTTTCCTGTATTAACACAGAATACCTCTTGATGGGAAGTTTATCTTGGGCTCTACAGGCAGCTTACAATAAACTTTTGAATGAACTGTTAAAGAACTGGGAGCTACCTGCGTGTTTAAATAACTCCACAATATAGCCTAACAACTTGTGAAGTATTTCTGTCAACTAAGAACAAATGTTAGGATGTAAAGAAATACAGTCTCTAAAACCAATTTATAAGATAATCACAAACTAATTACTATTTAGGATCAAGAATTCAATTTTCCAGGAAAATTGGCTCACAATAGAGTACAGAAAACAAATGTGTGTGATTGCTCTGTATTTAACAGGACTATTTACTTCTTTTGAGAATTCATGAGTCAACATGTAAAAGCCACTGAAAGATTGTATTGCTAAAATGGCTAGAAATTTATCAACCAAAAATAAGTTTTACTTTGGAAAAATTTTACTTTATTCATAGCTTTCATTCCTAAATGTTGTAAGTGGCTTCTGAATGTGGTTTTTAACCTCCGGAAGGCATTTCATGAACCCTTGTGTTAATATCTGTGTTTTGTAGATGATAGGGCCTACATGACTTGGCCAAGGCAAATGTCAACTCTTGATCATCCAGGAATGTAATAACTGCTGTGTGTGTGTATGTGTGAAATATGAATCATTCTCTTCCTGCTGCCTACGTCACTATATTTCATGAGCCAGAAACATTGACACCCAATGGGACTGAAAATATAAATGCTCACATATAACTGTTGGAATCACTACTTAAAGCCAAATGTAATGGCAAAGGTCATTAATATCTTTATAGACAGGAAATGACATTTAATTCATGAGCCAGTACCCCAGAATAGTAGAGACTTTCAGATGTAAAGATGAATCTAGTTTGACATCACTTCCTTATTGATTGCCTTATACTAAACGATGATGCTCATCACTTGGTATCCTCTGGGTTATTTTATAAAGTTGATGGTAAACTATTCTTCTGGTTTAAATCTATTACTCTGAAAAATACAAAATTCACATAAACAGAGTTGTTTGGTGGGAAAGTATTTGAGAAGTTCTTTCAAAGAATATTTAGGTTTATATATTTAACTAATTTTTTAAATATAATTCACTCATAAGTCCTAAAATATGTTGCTATTCTACCCTCAACCTCATTTTAACATTTCTCTTTGTATTTGGTCTTTCTCGTAGAGAGGATATCAGTTTTTAATAAAATTCAACAGTGTACTTGAAATTATTAACTGAATAATGTACATATTAGACTGAAACTCGTCATACTTCCAGAGAAACCAGAAACAAAATGATTCATCATGGCATCAGAAAAATTCCAAAGAGAACAGCTAAATTTGTCTAATGCTTAATAAGTTACTAAAATACTGAATAGCAGGCAAGCAATCCAAAGAGCTACTGCCATTTCCAAGGCCCTTAATTTACTCTCAAAATAGTTATTCTGGAAAAAATCTGGCACAATTAATTCTATTTTCCATTTGTTCTTAATGTGTAGAATCAGTGAAAAGCATGGTTATCAACACATGATATTTACTTATTTGTCCTTCACAGTGTCTTTTGCAAAGTATCAAATGTTGATACATTATTATTTACTAAAATCAATACTTCATTCAGATATCCTTAGTTTTTACCTGATGCTCTTTTTCTCCCTCAGGATCCCACCCAGCATAACATATTGCATTTCACTGTCGTGTATCCTTAGGTGGCTCTGTGCTATGACAGTTTCAGTGACTTTTTTGTTTTCAACGATCTTGACAGTCTTGAAGATCTCCAGTCAGGTATTTTGCTGAATGTCTTATCAGTAAGGCTTATCTGTCATTTTCTCTTGATTAGACTAGGATTATGAATTTTGGGGTGGAAAAGTACAGAGGTAAAGTGTCATTCTTATTACATAATATCAAAGGTGCATACTATCAAAATTGACTTGTTATTGTTGATGATAACTGGCTGGAACAGTGTTTTTGGGGTTCCACCATTGTAAAGTTACTCTTTGTACCCCTTTTCCTTACTGTATCTTTGGGAGGAAGTCATGATGCATAGGCCACACTTTATGAAAATTTATTTTGTACTTTGGGTTATAACTCAGCATAATCTTTTTCCCCCTCAAAGTGTTCTAACTTTGTCATTGGTAACTACTGTAGTTGACTCTGGTGTCCCTTTGGCCTATTTCCTCATCACTGTGGATTTTTTAAACACTTCCTTATTTTTTGACAATATATGATATCCCATGCTTATTGCAATTCTATTGGCCCTTCATTGATTTCTGTTACAATTCTCTTCCTTTTTTTTTTTTAAACACATAGATGACAATTTCTAACCTATATCATTTTCCTTCTGCCTCAAGTACTCTTTTGAACATTTCTGGCAGAGCTGGTCTACTGGAAATTAATTCTAATTTTTGTTTGTCTGATAAAGTCTTTATTTCTCTTTCACTATTAAAGGATAATTTCACTGGATATTGAACTCTAGTTTGATGTCTGTGTTCCTTATCAACACTCCACTTTCTTCTTGCTTATATGATTTCTGAAAAGAAGTCTGCTATAATTCTTATCCTTTTTCCTCTCAGATGAGGTTTTTGCTTTACTATTTTCGTCCACTGACTACTCCAGGTTTTTTTTTTGTTTGTTTGTCTTTGGTTTTCTTCAGTTTGATTATAATATGACTAGGTGTAGTTTCTCTGGTATTTATCCTACTTGGCATTCTCCAAATTGCCTAGGTCTGTGGTTTAGTGCAATTCATGTAAATGCTCTCAGCCATTATTACTTGACACTTTGTTTTTATGCTCTGTTCTCTCTTTTTTCCTCGAATAGTACTTTAATTACAAATATCTTATGTATTTTGAAATTGTCCCATAGTTCCTGGATTTTCTGACATATTTACTAATTTTTCTCTGTTCATTTTAGTTTGGAAACTCCTAAATAACATATTTTTAGGCACACTATTTCCTCAGCTGTGTTTAGTCTACAAATGAGCCCATCAAAATATTTTTTAAATTTTGTTATTGTATATTTTATTTGACATTTTCTTTTGAACCTCTCTTAGAATCTCCATCTTTCTGCTTATATTACCCATCTCTTCTTTGCATATTGCTTTTATTCCATTATATTTCTTAATGTATTCATCATAGTTATTTTAAATTTCCTATACAATCATTTCAACATCTGTGAATATATTTGAGTCTTCTTTAAAAAAAAATGATTGCTCTTTAGGCTGTACTTTTGCTAGATTTGCTATATACCTTGTAATTTTACTTTGTTAATGGAAAGCTGTCTATGATATATCAGGTAACAGGAATTCATGTCCATAGGCCTTGAGAGCGCAATTCGTCTTAATGTGGCTAGGATTTGAGCTGTGTTTAATGTCTGCTGTAGCTGCCAGCTGCTTCAAATTCCTCTACTATTCTTGTTTTTGTTTCTGCTATTCACCTCAGGCTTCCCTAAGTTGTCCCTCTCAAAGAAAGCCTGCATCTTGTAGTTCTTCTAGCTGTAACCTACTGTAGTTTTGCCGGAGACCTGCTGGCATTCTAGTACAGTATGGGTAAATGGAAGCACTTTACAATGTTGTAATTCAATCTGCTTTTTAGTTGGCTTGTGTTCTGGCCTGTAACCTTCAGAAGTATTTCTTAGCTTTCCATTCTCCCTTCCCTGGCCCCCTTAATAAGATAGAAAAGCTGGATGGGGCTGGAGTGTGAGGAATGCCTTTCCCTAGGAAGAATAAAACTCTGGAGAAGGCTTTTTCACTGGAGCGTAGGCATTTATTATAGCGAATGCTGGGACTATATTTCGGAATCACTGTTTTTCCCGCATCCCTGTCAGAGCTTGAAGGGATGTCTCTCAGCAACTCACTGCAAGAACCTGGTGGGGTTCCCAGAGGTAACACTCATGTGTGGGTGGGGGACCCACTAAGACTGTATCCCCCTGGAATTTCTCACCCTCACTTGTTTTCCACACTGAGCCTCCAGTGTTTCATCAAAATTGTTATTTAAATGCCCCTACCAGTTATGCCTTTCATGGCTCTGCTGCAGATAAGCAAATCTTAGTTGCAACTCTGTATTCATCAGCGTCTTCACATTTCACAGCAGTGGTTTGCCTTGTAACTGTAGTTCTCTGATGGATCTGAGAAAAGTACTAAATTTTCAGTTTGTTTAGCTTTTTCTTATTGTCAGGATAAGAATGATGACTTCCAACCTGTTTCTATATTAGAGCTAAAACTGAGAGTTCTAGGTGTCTTTATGTGGCTCTGGGATAAAAAGAAATGGTTTTGGAAACATTTGTTAAACAAGTTAAAATATTTTACTCTGAAATTTCTGAAAGACTCTATTATTTTCATGTGCATTGTAAGGTTGCAATTCAGTCAAACTCCAGCCATATTCTGCAATCACCTCACTATTGTGATCACAAGAACATGAACACGGCGACATTGTCTGACTTTGTCACCTAGTTCTTTACGTAAGGTTTCTGGTTGAGACACATTCTTGTAAATTCAGTAATGTATAACTTTTTATGAACATATGGGATATTTTAAGTATATTTACCTATGTGATTATATCTTTACAAATGCTCTAAACAAATATATATTATATAATTATTGTTTCATCTAACATATTTCTAAGCCCTGTACAATAGATTTCTCTTCTAATGGACTCTTCACATTTCTTTCAATGTACATATAGCCTGGAGTTTAAAAGAATCAATTGGTTTTTTTCAGGCCACAGAAAATTATCTTTTTCTAAATCTCACTTAAAAAAATAAACATCTGAAATTTCACCTGTTCTAGCCACACGAAGTGAATGAGTGTGTTGTTTGTAAAATAATTGCAGTTCTTTGAAATGCATATAATACCAGATAATGTGAAATGATGTTATTGTGTTACATGAAATCTTACCACTTAAAAAAATCTTAGGATGGCAATAAACTCAATATAAGGCCCAATGAAAAAGTGTGGCTGCCCACAAGCGTGTCAGACGTTATGTATTTAATGCTGTGCATAAGAGACATCTGGAATAAATAAACTAAAATGGGCCCCTGAATTAAGGTGTAAGAATAAACTGAAAAGGAAAAGTTTCTACATAAATTGTAAGGTGAGGAAAAGAGAAACAAAAGCCAAGAAAGGACTAATTCTCCAGCCAAGTTCTGTGAGTCTTGCCAAAGTGTGGAGGGTGAAGGAATCTGAAGTAGGCATATATCACCCATGCTTATTTCCTTAAATCCTTACTCACAGATACAAATTAAAAGGCCTACACATTTCATGTTGGCAACAGCAAAGATATGTAATCCATTTTCACACATTGCTAACTGTTCCAAATTTACATTTCCATGTGAAACTACAGAACAGGCACAGTATGTGTGTTTAGATTATATTACACCTGGCTTTTTGAAATTTTAGCTCTCTCCACAAGCGCAATCCCTACCACTTGCTGATTTTTGGGTTGTTCCGCTTCTGAGCTTAGGGTTTCTGCAAATGGGCTAAAGGAGTATGCGTACATTACTGTAACAGGGTTCAGGCCAGATCGCTGGGAGAAGGCAGGCAGCAGGGAGGAAAACCCCAAGGCAGAATTGAAGATTAAAAGTGGCTTGCCCTCCCTGTGAAGGGAGGGTCTGCCAGAGCAAGGAGCTTGCCTGAGGCAGCTGGGTAGGTCATGACTCTTGCAGAAGGGACTTGTACAGAACTGGAAACTTGTACAGAATGCGTTACTGGAGACTTGGTGTCCTTACACAACAAGGCAGTTGGAAGAGGGGCAAAGGCAAACATGGCCACATTGGTCCTCATTGGTAGAAAAGCTGGACACTCCCACTGGCTTTCATAGTGCATAGTATCTTGGGAGAGGAATTTTAAACAGAAGGCAGGTGGAAGTTTACTTTCTTGGTCTCAGCTTCTTGGCTTCTTGCTTGCTCTTGCTTTGCCCTCCATGAATGGACTCCCATCCATGTGGAGAGCCAGTAGATGCTGGGCCCACCTAGGGCTTAGGCCTCACCAGCTCTGGGAGGCAGGGTTCCACACTGGGAGGCCTGCCTCACTGGGCTCTAACATTTAGGATGCTACAATCCAGTGCAGCACAGCACGTGGGTGCTGAATGGTTCCCCTCCCTCGCCCTGAGAGCAGCACCCAGAGGCATGAGCTGGGAAGTTCTTCAAAGATGGAACTTCCCATGCATGACCATGTGGAATGATGTGGCAGTGCACCCCAGACCCTGAGAAAGAAAGACAGAGAGATAGAGCGACAGAGATGCTGCAAGATGATGGCAACTCTGAAACCCGCAAGTGCATACAGGAGAAAGGATACACACGGGTTTGAATGGCTGGCTTAAGCTCCAGAAAGACAGGTAAGCAATAATGGGGAACTTCTGGGCATGGTCTGGTTTGCAATCTTTTGGGAGCAAGGGAGTTGCTGTGACTTGCGGAAGAGAAGAGTTCAGAGCAGGAATGCTCCCAGCCACCACCCGCCCCGCCCAATTCGGAATCCTGTTATAAAAGCCTATGTCCTTCCACAGAAATCTTTGCATTATGTGTATACATGGCAAAGAGTGGCCAGATCCCATGCTGCCCAGTTATAATATGTAAGACAAAAAAGCAAAGAAGAATTAGGAAATGGATAGAACGATAATATGGCACATGTGTGGCCAAGGGCGGCCTATGTATGGCAGAAAACTGTGCTGTACTTCTTGCCCTAGAAAGTTCTGCTCCAATTCTCTTCACCCATATATTTGCCTTTATTATCTTAAAAGATAAGGCAGAATAAGCCAATGACAGGTCATTATGGGCCATGCATGGAATTGTTGAAACTGTAAAAACTTCAGGAGTCTGAATCCAGAGGGCTACGCTTTGGTAAAGGAAATACTAGTGTCGTGGCTTCTGCGAAGCTTGTGTAGGGGTGGGGAGAGGAATGTCGCTGATGTGCGTTCAAGGAGAAATCAGCCTGCCCGAAGCTCCGAGGCTTGTTGAAATCCTCCAGGCTCCTTAAGCAGAAACGAAGACTAGAGAGCATAGGTCTCAGAGAGACAGAGAGAAAATATGAGACACCTGGTGTTGTGATGTTGCTAACTTACTTTTTAAATTCTTCAGCATAAAGTAGGATAAGTGTGCATGCATTTGTGGTTTTTACTTCATTTTGGGACTGTCAAACTGTTATTATTCTGATAAAAAGTCTGTACTCCATGGGGTCAAGCCAGTGTTGTATCAGAAAAGCCACACTTTGGAGGCCTCTGCACCACCAGCGTCATCTATCTTTGTGCTGAATGAAACTCCAGATTAGTGGCTAATTAGTATAATTAATGTCAGAAATGGATTTTCATTGGTGAATCCATTAGTGGCTTGTTAATTAGCATAATGGGTATTAGAAATGGGTTTTCAATTGTTAAATTAATAGAACTCAAGATCTGTAGGTTGGTTAAAGTGATTTGGAAACACACTTAACACTTGCATGAAATCAGGGAATTGGAATCTATGAGATCTACCACCTGTGCCCTTCGGAATGTATCTTATTCAGCATTACCTGCTGTAATAAAATGCCATAGACTGAGTGCTTAAATAACAGATATCACTCACAGTTCTGGAGGCTGGAAAGTCTAAGACCAAGGTGCCAGCTACTTAGGTTCTGGCGTGGGCTCTCTTCCCCCTCCTCAGGACCTATTCTAAACCTAGTTATCTCCTAAAGGTACAACCTCCAGGGGATCGGGGCTGCAGCATACACATTTTCAGAAAGAGAGAGACACAAACACTCAGCTTATAACAAGATGGCACCTAAGTGGATTTGAGTCGAGTCTTTAGGTGACAGAATTTCTTACTCCTGATGGTATTTATAAAGGTGACAAAATATGCCTCTGAAAATGCTGTTGTGTCTGTTTCTACTGAATCGTTCATGTAAGTTCATGTTAGGTATTGTTTGTGTTAAAAATGTAGTGAGCTGGGACTTTATCAAATTTCAGTAATGTTGTGTTAGCTTTTGAACGTCATTCCACTAATCCATGTGTAATTAATGTATCTCTGTATGAAAATAGAACTTGGGTTGAGACTTACTTTTATTACAACTGGTAATAAAGCTATGAAGTAGCATCAACTACTTATCCACATTACAGTTTTCAGCTTTGTCTACAAAAAGAACCCCCAAGTGGTGTAGAACCAAATTGGTTTACATCAGTTCAGGACAGTTTCCCATCCCGTGCTACAGAGGAGTGAATATCTTCTGATCCAGCATTGCACCATCTTATATAGTGTTAGGGGACATTATGTTCAGTAAGACGATCTAACATACCTAACTATGTTGTTGTAAGTCTTAAATAACTGACACGTTGCTATTTCTGTTTTATAGAGGAATAAACCAAAGGTCAAAGAGGTTAAGTAGCTCACTCAATTCTAACAAGTGGTAAGGGATAGACCAAGTCATTGATTTCAGGTGTCATGCTTTTTAACATTGTGTTCTTTCCTTGTTAAGTCATGAGTCTATGTCTCTGGACACAGGAAACAGTAAAAAAATCCAATAAACCACACAGCCAAAAGAGAAGTTTTGTGGATAAAAGACACACACACATCCCTTAACATGAAGCACCTGAGTGTCTCCTGTTCTTTTTTTTAGGAATCACAATAAAATCTTTTCTGTATAAATGCTGGTTGTTGTTTGATGTTAAGTCAAATATTTTGTAGGCACCGGAGTTCTTTCCATAGGGTGGGCTCACGCCCTTGGCTAATATTTTTTGTTGTTATAAAACCTTGAGTAGGAAAAACTTTCCAGGCGCTGTTAAGAAGGGCAATGTGAACAAGAAGGGGCTTCCTGAAAATCATAGTCAAGACGACAGCTCTCAGAGTTGATAAGCACCCCTTAGCAAATGCTGACTTACCATAATGAGTATTATTTCTAATAGATTACACTGTCCTACACAACTGAATCACTTTTAACTAGCAATCACTTGATTTTGAAATAAAAGTCACCTGTTTACACATACACACCACACATATGCAACACACTCCACACCATATATAAACAAAGATATATTGACCGTGTCAACTTAATTCTGTGCAGCCCAGATTAAATGTTTGTTTACAACTTTGCAAACAGAAAGATTTACAGTCACTTCCGTGAAATAATGATCTCACCTAGGCTAGAAAACTGCAAAGCTTTTTCTTCTCCCACAGCTGTAACCATTTCCTTTCTTTCTGGTATCCCCTGTCCTCCCTCCTTGTACAAGAAGCACCTTCCACAACAGGCTGGGAGCAAAGAGTGCAGTGCTCTTGAGAAAGCTGAAAAGAACTTGGAGGTACTTACTGAGAACACTAGAGCTGGACCAGAGAGTTCCCTGAATGCCGATGACAGAGTAGGACACTTCAAACAGATAAAGCTGCATTAGTGCTTTTAAATTTGTCCTTGAGAATATGCTCATCTGAAACAATGATTGCAGAGACAAATCAGATAAATGCCGCTTTCAGAGCTAAATGAATGTTCCAAGAGAACAGCTCTGAGAGGAATACATTTGAAGAGTCTGGAGAGTAATTTCATGGAAAACAAATTGGGTGCCCAGTTTATTTGGGGAAAAAAAATGAGAGTTGAAAAAGAAAAAAGCAGAAAATGATTTTAAAGGCTATTTATTTGAACACGCCACAAATTGTGCCTACGTAATGTGTTTTTTTTTTTTTACATGAGCTTAATATCTGACAGAGAGTGATAGATCAGAGACATTCTATGAGAGGGGACCCTCTCCCCCCATAAATGAAACTATCTTCTGGAGGGCAGGCCCCTTGTACCACAGGCTTCCCCCACTAGGTGAGTGTTCTAGGAGCCCACCTGTATCAGTGCACCCCTGACATTCTTGTGAGAGGTTGCACTCAGCCTGGGTGAATTTTTTTTGAAGATTCTCTCAATGCATTTGCGCATTTCATGACGGGTGATTTAAGAGCCCACCTGCCCACAATGCACTGAGTGTTCAGTGATTTTTGATCAAAAAATGGCATGACCCCTGTGCCCCACCCTCCCTATTCACCCAATCTCACCCCAAGCAACTTTTTTTTTGTTTCCCCACATTAAAAATTCCTCAAGGGGAAACATTTTTGCCATGTGGAAGAAATGAAACAGAAAACTGCAGAAGCACTTGAAAGGCATCAAAATCAATCAGTTGAGAAACTGTTTTGAGCTGTGGAAAAAAACATCTCGATAAGTGTATTGCATCAAATGGAGAATACTTTGAAGGTGACTGAAGTTTAAACATGTAGGAATAAATACACATTTTTATAAATAAATTCTGGCTTTTGGGGGTTCCCCTGTATGTAAAAGTTATATTACTGTGGCAGATCCTTCTGCGTGGTGTGGGCCTAGCTTCCGCTAAAAGATGCATAGGACCCACACCTACAGATAGGTTCTCTCGTGGGTAATCAGATTTGCAATATACCTAAGCTGCATTTTGCTGAAAACTCCCTCACCCTGCAAATGCTTACTGTAACTTCCTAAAATCCATGCTGAACCTTACAGGGACCAGTGTCACTGGCTCAAGCACTTTTGCCTTTTCATTTGCTAATATCCTTCTTCTGTGATGTGATTAGGGGCATTGGCTCCTTTTGTTGTAACTGGGGGATAGTGAGTGAGGACTATCTTGTAATCTGAGGAGAGATAGAATAAAGGCCTGTGATGGCAGAGACCTCAGCTTTTGCTCCCCTTGAGAGAAAAGCCATGCTGTCATCCTTTTTCCTCCACCAGACTTGATAGTCTGTGTGTATGTTTTATTTCATCCATAATGACGTGGACACCGCTAGCCGGTGTCCGCATCATATTCCTAAATTAGTAGTCTCTATCCAATAAACCTACACAATTAAATATTATCCTCATTTCCTATATAATTTATGTACACAAAGATCACATAATTCCAACACTAAAGGCACATTAAAATATAAATTCAACCAAATGACTGACATGAATTTAGAATATATATATATATTAAATCTGAAAACAAAATTTCATTATCCTCTAAATGGCATTGTCTAAATGGGTTCTGTTTCCTGAGTATTTAGGTCCCTGATGGATAGATATTTAGATGCTGAGATGACTTCTCTGCACGTTATCATCAAGACTGGGGCTGCCAAGTGCTTTTTCATCGCATGGTGACTTGGAATGGGGAATACAGCATGGGGTAAAAGTAGGTTTCCAGTTAGTTAGTTTCCAGTATGTGAAACACAGAGTTTATTCTTGTGTTATTATTTACTAATTATTATATTATTTTTCATACAAACAACTGTAAACCTACTCTTGTCCACCCTATATAATCAAGGATGATCAAGTAAGAAATGAGAAGTGATAGCCAGAATCTGAGTCTTTCATTCAGGAGAGGTGCTCCCTTATGTCAGTGTCGCCATGCTAAATTTTTTGAGGGACTGAGTTTTCAGGGCCTCCTGACTTGACAAAGTGTGCTTACTTTAATTTCAGATAATTCTTAAAACTCAGTCCTACTTTCTTGGCGTTTTAATCTAATGGAACAAGATAAGTAAATAAAATAATGTACAAGCACTCTAAAAAAACTGTGTATAATTAGAACCTGTTTGACTCCAGTCTAATCTACATTATGAAACGTCAATGAAATGCCAAACCCCCAAGCCTTCTCCTTCTGTTAGAGATCTCAGTGCCTCACATATTCTCCTTGGCACATTTTTTTTCTTTTATTGTCTATTTTCCCATTACCATTTGTCCCTCTTACACTGTCTTCCACCTCCTTGGCACTTTTTAAGTTTCTTTGGACTTGTTACTTACCATTGTGTTCTCTGGTCAGCAGCGAATTCAGTTATTGCCCCTTCAGCACCTGATGCTTATCTTTGTTGACATCAGTCTAACTTCCTGCCACCCCAGGTGTTGCCACAGTCTTATAGGGTCCCCAATTGGGGAGGCACACTCAGTTTTCTCTATTAAATGACTTTTCTCTTGGATCTT